>NLAW01002107.1:0-87052 GCA_002370915.1 Metschnikowia lochheadii | reverse complement strand
TATTACTATTACTATTACTATTACTATTACTATTACTATTACTATTACTATTACTATTACTATTACTATTACTATTACTATTACTATACTTCTATACGTCTATACTTACTTAACACTTTCAACAGTAGTAGTAGTAGTAGTAGTAGTAGTAGTAAGAGTGTCGTTCTAATAGACTGACTGTCAGTATGATCAATCTAATAGGTACTATAAACAGTGTAATGAGTAGTATGATTAGGATGGAACCGTATTATCAGTATAATACTACCCAGTATACAAAGTAAAAGGCCATCGAAAGTGACTGCCATTTCAACAACCACAGTGAACTTCTCTACTTCTATTTCTATTTCTATTACTATTACTATTACTATCACGACTGTAATATCGGTGACACTTGTGCTTGAAGAAACTAACAATGGTTCTGTCGTTACATAACCATTTAAAGCTTTGCATATTTCTATGAATAGTCTTCTTGATTACACTCCAGAATACGACACGTTGTGGCTTCTTCAAGTAAATACGGTTATCATATTCACGGCTAAGAGTTATAGTAGAGGTACTAAAAAAGAAGAAGAAGCAAAGAAAGGTACAGGACATATAATACAATGGTCAATGGTGGAAGTATCAGATTTATTCTATTTTCTTTTTTTTCTTTTTTTTTTTTTTAGGAAAAAAAAAAAATTCTGTTATCCAACGATACCAGTTATACCTTGAAGAAATGATGTGAGTTATGATATAGTACTATGATATTTTGCCTGGTGTGTCTATTTTAGGCCTGCGAGCCCCGGTCCTCTATGACCTGCAAAGCAACCTGTCTTCTCCGTTCAGCAACCGTATTTGAAAGCAGTCTATTGGCTTGTTTCAACTGGAGAGACAATTTCTGCGAGCGAGCGTTACTCTGCTCAATGGCCTCGTCGTTGAATGGAGTCACGAGTCCTACAAACACACTGAGTTCGTAGACGGCCGAAAATACCGGGCCCAAGTAAGGCTTAGTGACGTTGGGGAAGAACTCCACCAATTGGAACGCATCCGAAGCATCTCCACTTATCATGGTTGAGTTGCTATTTTCGCCGCTGGCACTGGTGATGGGAAGCAATGGGTCCAGGAACACCGACTGGTAGAACCGCAAGTAGTTGTATGCAATGAAGAATGAGAGGATCGAAGGCACGGCCGGGTAGAGAGTCCGCATCAAAAGCGACCAGGTCAACACCAAAGTCAACACTATAAAGGGTAAGTGTTTGGCCCTGAAGTTGATGAGGCCCTGGAAGAGCACCACGTTGTGTTCCGGTATAAGTTGTTTCAACACAATCAAAAACCCAAAGTAGTACGAAATTCCACCACCTAGCGGCTGGTCCATTCCCAGCACATCACCTCGGAAAATATTGCTAACGATTGTAACAATCACAGTTAAGAAATTGGTGATGGAACCAATCAAAAGTAAGAACTTGACCAGCTCTTTATAGCCCCAGAACTTCTCCACGTAGCCTGTGGCAACAAACAACACGGCAAACGAGAGCAAGAACGAGAAGATGGACACCTCGGCAAAGATGGCCGTGACAAACACCCACGGGTAGAAGATGGCATATCGGGGCACCAACTGCACATATGGAATGAAGAGCTTCAGTATGGGGGTCTCATCATCAGGCGGACGGCCCGTGAGCTTAATAATGAGGATGGATAAACTGACAATCACAAGTGCCAGTAGAGCGGTCCGTGTGGATTTGGGCGTGGATCTCCACAGAAGCCGGGCCATGTTGGTGATGTGGATAGAATGGGTTGGGTGGGCCACCAAGCTTGGTTTTTCGCGTCTCGCATGGACTGCGTGTGGTAAGTACGGTGGGGTGTACGGTAGAAGAAGCTAGTCACTGGAACTATAGTGAAGAGTAGATTTTTTGTGCTTGTAAAAGTATAGATAGATGATTGTGAATTAGGGCTTTAGAGAAATTTTGTCAAATTTTAGTGGTAATGGAATAAGTAAGAATTTGGGGCAACTAGAATTATCTACCTCTACATCAGCTCATCATTCTCACTCATACTCACTTACTCACTTACTCACTTACTCACTTACTCACTCATACTTACTCATACCACTCTCTAAGAATACTCACACATACCAATATTTATACTTAACTGACTACTCCACTAATACTTCACTAACTACTCCACTAATACTTGGCTGACTGTCTTACCTCAAAAAGTACTTGTTTACTATAATGGTATTTTGCTATGGCAAGTTTAGTATATACAGGTTGTGGTGACGTTGACTAATACCATGATAATAACTCACACCATTTATCTGGCCTCATTATGAGTATATTGTCAGTTCAAATACTAATTGAATTTACTATTCCCTTTGACCTTTTGCTTTACTCTTTGCTACTTCTACTATAGTATTATCACACTTCATACACTACTACACACTATACATATTCACATCCTACTGATGTATGTTACTGAGAGTATGGTAGTTAAATACCTTCAAAATAAGTTAAGAGTAGAGATAGAAGGATTTCTTTCTTACCCCGGTACTCAATGAAGTTTATTGATGACACCACTTGTATGTTTACCCATACACCAAAGTCCACCACCACCACTACCACTACTACCACTACTACTACTACTACCACTACTACTACTACTACCACTACTACCACTACCACTATCACTACCACTACCACTACCACTATTCTTTATTCTATTACTATACTTCATTCTACTACTATACTATGCTTTCTACCACCACTACTAAACTAGTACTGTGGCATGAGTGCGGTAGGATGGTCATGTGAATTGGGGACCTACATTCACCTGACTTCATACTTTAAGAGAGACTCGATGAGTGCAGCTATATCAGACCATAAAAACGACTCGGAATAATCTTCCAATCCATCGATTTTTTATCTTTAAGTTGTGTATTTTGTTCTGTGGTGCTATATGCAGGATATGAAGTTTTTTTAACTTTAAGTCCCTCCTCAAAAACACACACACACACACATACACATTGTTTAGAATTGTATGGTATGCCTAAAAATTCGATTTTATCATTAATCAAAAATACACCAAATAATGTTTCATGGAATAGTCATCATGGCATAGAGTATCATGAATAGTAAGACTGGAACTTACTGGTTACTGTATATGCGCTTCACTGGCTGCAACTGGGTCAAGTCACCACCACCACCACCACCACCACCACCAAAAAAGAGAACACTAAATAATCAATGAGCTGTCATTTCTCAAAACGTTAAAGGTGATTTTAGTAGTCTATAGTTTTAAAGGCTAAACCTGTATATTGATCTGTTCATTATTTTCTATAGCTACCTTATGGGTACACGTGGTGCAGTCTACTGTGTGTGACTGTATATAGATAAGACTAGAACCAGTGGTGAATGATAATACTTGGTAGCTACATGATCATACAAACGTTTCTTTTCTTCTTTTTTTTTGTTCAAACCATTAATTTGATATCAATACTTTTTGAAGTACATTTTGAAATGTATGATTCTGACCACGTGTTCGTATGTTTACCTGTATGTTGCGTATCAGATGTACCATGATAGACCGCACATCAGAACTCTAAACCTCAGAACACTAAACATCAGAACACTAAAATATAATTATGTTAGGTACTGTGGATTGCAAATACTTCTTTAGGATATTATTTTATTAGTTCAAAACTTGTATTTTGGTTGTATTTGCTGTATTGGTGGTTGGTAGTTTTTAGTGGTGGTTAGTGATTTTGATGGTGGTTCTTTGGTGAAAAACTTTAGTGGCACATTTCCTTATACTTAACCTTTCTTCCTCTTTTTTTTTTTTGCTCTATTAAAAATCCTCTAGTGTGAGTTTTCCATTGGCCAGTCCCTTCTGGATCATCTCTCGAATCTTCTCCCACCGTTTTATGATGTTGTTCATCCGCTTGATACTCCATTCGTTGCCTGTGTTGACCGTTGGTATGACTCTTTGAATATTGAAGAAAATCGTGAAAAACGACAATTCTCGAAACGACAGGTGCTCACTATAGGGCACAGCAAACAGCCGGTAGAGTGAACTATCCACTTTGCCGTACCGTTTGGGTACATTCTGCCGCACAATTTCCAAGTATGAATATTCGGGGTGTTTTCGTAGTATTTGGATCTGTTGAAAAAGCTCATCCCGGTCTTCCTCTATATTGTGACCTTCAATTTTTAGCATTTCGTCCCGATCTTCTGCTTGCATGTCCTGAACTTCAGCCTCTATTAATTTCTCTTGTTCTGTTTTATGCTCCTTATCCTCTTCATTTTCATTCAGCTGAAATGACCAGCCCGTGGGCCGAATCCCAATGCATCTCTCGAAATTCTGGTGGTACTGGTTGTGGTTGAAGTACTTGGCAATGTCCTGGATGTTGCCTGCAGTACTCATGGGTACCAAGTGGATCATCACATTATGGTCTCCAGGTAGCGTAGGGTCGGTGGTGAGTACTGAGTCAATATACTCGTCCTTATAGCTTCGGATGATATGCTCTTTGTCTCCTCTGCTTCCGGTATTGGAAACATAGATGGGAGCATTGCTCATTCTTCGCAGTATGGCCGTAGCGAGCCGTTCCTTTCCAATCAAATACGTCCCCACCAAAACAAGCAATTTCTTCTTGGATTTGCCTAGTGATAAGAGGTCCGTGAGTCTACTCTGGGTGGATTTGCCAAAACACTGGCGCAGAAAAGGTTCGTCCTTCACTAGTTTTTCGATCAAGTCTGCTATGGACGCACAAACCTGCTCCTGCTTTGGGAAATTGTGTTTTGGAGACATATAAGTTGTGTCGAGGTAAACCTTATTGAGTTTGAGATCTCCCTCAAGCAGAAACTGTTTTAAAAGAGGGTGTTTCATGATCGACTCGCACACCCGAAAGTCTCCACAGTGCAAGTAGTATGACTTCTCGCCCACCATGGAAATACTCTCAAATAAAAAAATAACTGCTCCAGGACAGTGGTTTGCATCGATGGCAGTAACATATAAGCCAGGTGTATTATCTTCTGAAACACATTCTTCGGATGAAGGCTCTGTGTAGCTGCGCACTCTGTACCTGAGATTGTTCTGCATCAGAAAGACAAAGCACAGGTCGATATTGTAGCGGATATTGAGGAGTCTGGCAGTGATTTCCGAGCAGTAGATGATTTTGGAGTCAAGTGTTCGTTCTCGGCACCACCGCTTGGAGATTCCTCCGTAATGGTCCGAATGGAAATGTGAGAGAAAGTACTGGTGGATATACTCACTGGGCTTGAAGTTGAACGCATCCACCGATACACAATAATCATTTTGAGGAGATACGCTGAACCGCATGACTTTTAGCTCGGGAATGGCGTTTCCCCGGTTGCTGACAAGAAGTTCTGTGGGAGGTTCCTCCACTTTGGCCTTACGAGGTCTCTTGACCGTAGGCTTCGAGTTGACATACTTGAGGTTTTCTTTCTGAATAGCGCCCAAATCTCTTTTCTTGTGACTCTCCTTTTTAAGCTCATCCTTTAAGTTACCTTCTTTTTTGGTTGGGGTCTGTTTCTTTGTTGGTTTCCCTTCCTCTGGCTTTACTTCAAGCTCTGAATCTGACACTACTATGGTTTCAACCTGCTCGTAGTGCACAGTATGCTTTGAACTTACACACTCTTCTTTAACCATCTCTTTCTTTAAAGTCTTAGTCCCTTCTGTTTCCTCTTGTAGTAGCTGAAGAGTAAGACACGCCTCCACATGCTGGATGCGAAGGTGCATATCTAGAGATGCCATGGGCTTGCTGCACACAGGACATAGCACCGGAGTCTCGTCACCATTTTGGGTCTCTTGAAGCAGCTGTAGCGGTAGCTCTTTCTTTTGATGTCTTTGCACGCTGGAGAGGTCGAAAAGCAGGTGCTGTTTCTTCCCTGACATGGTATAACTATAACATTATAACATGGTGCAGGGTGCGAATGCAGTCTCTCATGGCAAGTCTCAAGGCGCACGCACTTCAGAATCCGGGGAAGAATGGGGCTTCTCAGCATCATCCGCAAACAGAAGCTCAAAGACTTGGAGATCCGTGTGCTTGTCCTTGGACTAGATAATGCAGGCAAAACCACCATTCTCAACCAAACCATGGGCCGTGACGTGGCCAATGTGGCCCCAACCATGGGGTTCCAGATCCTCAGTTTCCCTTGGTATGGCTACAACATCAATGCGTGGGATGTAGGGGGCCAGACGACACTCCGAAGTTTCTGGGGCAACTACTTCGATAAGCTGGATGTGATTATATGGGTCATTGATGGCACGTGCTTGGAGAGACTCGAGGAACTGTATACAGAGCTCCGAGAGAAGGTGATCCAGCAGGACCATTTGACAGGCACTCATTTCTGTGTGATTATCAATAAGATCGATATCATTGCTCCGCAAGACCGCCCGACGGTTCTAGAAGCCGTGTCCTCGGCCTTGAGGTTACAGGAGGAGATTCCTAGCGATAAGTATATTATAAGCATGACCTCGGGGCATACGGGGGAAGGACTCCGCGAGGTCATGGACTGGATAGTCTCCAAATGGGCCTATTAATTAGAATGGTGTACTGGGGTGAATCTTTGCAAATTTTCTGAACTCTCCTGTTCCCTTCGTGAATTTTCATTGTCTTCTGGTTCTTGGCCCTTTACTGACTCCTTGGCTGGTTCTTCACTGGCCTGCAACCTGGGATAATTGTATGCAAGACATAATTTCACAGTTGAAAAATTTCACCAATTTTGGGTTGAAAGGGATCATCATTAACCAGATCCAAGAAAAAAAAATTTGAAGTGGCATTCGGGGTTAAGTCCAAGTCCATTGAGTTCTCAGATCCACAATAGCAGAAGTCGTAAATTTCGGCATCAGTGAGACAAACCAAAAGCAGAGGGGCGCGAGTCCAAACACAAGTAATTTTTTAAAACGTTCCTTGTTTCGCTTAATTTGTATTATTCTACTATACTACAGTCACGCTATTCTTACACTGACTCCTCTTCTCTTATACACTGATCCCACTCATACTCCACTATGTCTCTTCTTAATACACGACATGAGCAAGTTTCCAGTTTCACATTCGGGGGAATTCTACCGCAATTCTCCAAACCATACCCGGGTAATTTCAGCCAAAGACATCGCCTCATCCTCCTTGGCTTTATGGAAGGCACTGCGGTACACTAACAATGGGCCATACTGATTTGACGCGTAACCCACGTCTAAATACGCGCACGTATTGCACGCATCATAATAAGTGAGCTTAAAGAAGCGAGAGTGGACCCAATTTGGTAAACTTATCTCATACGCGCATTGCTCTATATGCAGCGCCTCCTCGTAGACCCTTGGGACTCCTACGAACAACTACTGGATGTGCAACATGTGCAACGACCACATCATGGGAATAAAGAATGTTCAGAAAGTACAAAGGCTTCTTTTTCTTTGGTGTTCGATGCGGCCATTGTTACTGGGCCTGCATTCAATTTTTTTTTTTTTTTTGGCCCGGCTACCCCTCCTATGTGGCTGGCTCTATGTACGGGCTCTTGAAATCTATCTCTCCTGTGAATCGCGACGCGATCGTGCATTAATTTCGCGTCTTGCCCGTTCTATTCATCTTTTATATATCCATCTCCGCCTATGCTCACTGACACCATATCTCGGATTCGAAACTAATTCAGCTAAAATAGCTTCTTCGCTTCCACGATCTTCGGCTCACACTTTTTCTTCGTGTCAGAAATATTTCCCCTTCATACCATACTATTGGTTGCAACTTCCTGTTGATCTTGTCTACTAGTGTCGTCGATTCACCAATGGCTTCCATACAAACTTTGCAAGAGTTCGTCCAGGCGGAGCTTGCACAAAAAGAAAACCTCTTCACAGTGTTGGGCACATTCAAAGGCTCCAAGTCCCCCGACACCAAAACGAACATTGCGGCCATAGTCCGGGGCCTATGCACTAATAACCAAAAGATTCTCCGCTTGGCTCAGCGATGCTTGGAGGAAATACAGCAGGACTCGGATATCGAGCTGCTCAAAAACTTTGCCAATGATATGGTATTATGGTTTGACCAGAACTTTGTTGTCTTTGAAAAATTCTTGACGTGTCTCTCTACTGAACAGCTTACGGCAGACACCACATGTGAGAAAGCATTGCTCCATTGTGAATGCTACATTCGTTTGATCGACTCAATTGCAGCACGTATACGAAACCCATTTGTGGTTTCCAAGTTGGGTGAGGCCAAAGCCAGGGTTGAGAAGCTTCTCCTGGACTTCCATGCTGCCCGCAACCAGTCAGATCTCGATAACATCACTTTTGACCACGTGCGGTCCTTGAGCGGACACAATGTGTCGTGTTTCTTTACCGTGGACCAAATCGTCCATAGAACAGCCAATGCCGTCTTATACATGGGCAATCGCCGTGTGGAGTTGTTGTTGTTGAATCTAGACCGGTCTCCGGAAGGCCAGCCACAGACATTTAATTCGTTGGCCATCTTGGAGCTTCTGCTGAGTGCCCAACCCCGGTCGGTAGTGTACCCTCCTTTCCGGGTTAATGAGCTTTCTATGGCCCATTCGTCGAGCCAGATCACATTTTCAGCCTTTGATGCCGATGTCAACAAGTCGTTTGTTATTTCTGGGGACAAGAAACTCTTGAAGAAGTGGTTTCGGAGCCTCACCAAAATTTTCCCCACCAGCGATGTTCCTCTCACGAGCTCCAACATCCTGCTTCATGGGCTTGGTATCAATACCCACCAGGTCGAAGACAATTCTGGATGTAGCTCTCCCAATGAGCTGTTAGGCAGTGACGAGCCCCTTACAACGTCTAATTCAGACAGCTCGCTTCAGATCATGAAGAAGTCGTTTCTGAACGATGGAATCGAGCCGGAGTTGAAACAGCAGGTTTCAAAACAAGTTTCTGAGAAACAATCAGGTTCAGAAGATTCAAGAAAGAATTCAGAAAAGAACAACGAAGAGGAGCTTAAAAAGAAGGTATCGAATTCTCCTTGTGATAGTATTGACTGTTTCGATATCATCACCACTCTTCCTGACAAAAAATCCGAGACCAAACCAAACCCAATTTCTCAAAATAAAGCTGCTACAGTGTCCATGCCTGACTTGAGTGCTGCGCAGCCATCTACTTCCATCTACATCAATGCGACTGGCTCAGCTATTGATGTCCACCAATTTGGAAAAGACTACAACCCCACATTTGCCTGTGAACAGCCCAAACAAAGGCGCAAGTCGTTGTTCAGTCTCTTCAAGAAGAAGCGTGGAACTAACGAAAAGGCCCAAACCACCAAGGCTGAAGATGAAGAGGAGCTGGTTGAAAAGGACAAGGTGCTCCAAAAGAAACAGCTGAAGGAAACCCTCAACAAAGAACCAAGCACCCAAAAGCTCCGGTATAGGCCAGATCTACAGATTGAAATCCCCAAGATTGGCTCTTTCGATGCAAACATGAGCCAGCCTTCCAGTGCGGTCTCTACATCCAACAGAACACTTCCCCTGCCGTTTGCCATGCCATCCTCAACGTCTACATATTTCTTTAAGCCATATGTGAATAACAACAGCAGCAGCACTCTTCCTCAAGCAGCAACAACATCAACAACAACAGCAACAACAACAGCAACAACAACAGCAACAACAACAGCAACAACAACAGCAACAACAACAGAGGAAACCAACGATAAGGAGGAGATCAGCTTATCGATACCTCGCGAGCTCAAGGATATTATCAATTCTGAGCGTACGCTTGACTACTACATTTCACCCGTATCATCTACATCGCTCAAGGTGTCGAAATGGAAGTCAGCATGTGCAAAGTGGGAGTTAATGACCACCAATGAAAATGTGTTTGTTAAGATCGCTAGTCATGACACCACGCGCAACTGGTTGTTGGTATTCAAGGAAGAACACGATGAGGAGTACGACGAGGTTGTGGATAAGCCGCTTTTGATTCTTGAGCTTGATGATTCCACCAAGGCAAGACAGTCCAATGCTTTGGATATCGAGATCAATGCTGAGAATGCCATCACGCACCAGAGAAACGTGATCATGATCCGGTGTAGCAGCTCCAATTTGGCCAAGGACATCTCCGGTAGTTTGACCGAAGTCATGGAGCTCAGGGGACAAAAAGCTTTGACGCAAACATCACATTTCGAGTCCAACATGACACTCACATCCTCGCTCATGAGCAAGCCCAGTACATCATCCACTGTCTCCAGTATCTACACACAGTTCGACAGCACTACCCATGGCAAGGAGCAGTCTAATACTGACAAGCTTCTTCTCGACCGCATGACGGTCAGAGTGCATAAGCAAAAGGAGTCATACGAGCAGATCCACATGCCTTCGTCGTGGGAGACCATGTCCATGTACTCATTGAGTATCCTGCACTCTATGGGTCAGGAGAAGGGCCTCTACCACTTTGACCTTGAAAGTAAGACCGACGATGATGCGCTGAATTTCCTGTGGACCTTCCATGATGATATGCTTCTTCTGCTGATCGAACGTATAGGTAAAGCAGGTATGTTGGTGAGGGTATCGGAGCTGGATATGTACATGTTAGAATGCAAGGGTCGCAAGGAGTTCCAGCGTCTCATTGACTTGTTTTAAACAATGAATACAGGTTTCAGTTAGCCATTGGTTCATGTAGGTAGCAATACAGGTGACAATACAGGTAGTCGTCAACCATACAGTGAGCAGTTGTCATACAGTGAGCAGTGGTCATACAGTGAGCATTGGTCATACAGTGAGCATTGGTCATACAATGATACAGTTACAGTGGGACAGTGATACAAGTAGTCAATCAAATAGTCACCCAGTAGTCATGGTAGTATTAATTGGAGTTAATTCTACTAGAATATCCACTCCAAGACTATATGAGTGGAATCTGATTTTTCAGTTGGTGTTGAAATTCTTTGGTATACCTTTGTTTCCTGCACATTTTTTAGCCGCACCTTTTTTGCACCCATTTGCCAGAACTCTTCTCATTCGCAAACAACTACTACTCCACCCACTCCCCCCCGCCTCCCCACCAATGAAGTTCCACTCTCTTATCGTGTTACTCGGTGCATGTCCCCTTATTTCTGGGGGCTTCACCACCCAAGAAGCCGCTCCCATTGAAATTGTCGGCACCAAATTCTTTAACAGTTCCAGTGGAGACCAGTTCTTTATGAAAGGCATAGCCTACCAAAGAATGAGAAAGGAAGGCGAAGTGTACGATGGCGAAGCCGAGCCCGGCTACATTGACTCGTTGGCATCTCCCGCAAAGTGTTTAAGGGACTTGGAGTACTTGAAGGAGCTCGGAGTCAATACCGTTCGAGTGTACCAGATCGACCCCACGCAGTCACATGACGTGTGTATGGATGCCTTTGCCAACCATGGAATCTACGTTTTGGCCGATTTGTCCGAGCCCGATCTCTCCATCAACCGCATTGCTCCTTATTGGGATACCTCGCTCTTTAACAGGTACAAGGCCGTGGTGGACAGTATGCTGAAATACACCAATTTGCTTGGGTTCATTGCGGGTAACGAGGTGGTCAATGCCGTTTGCACGTCGGATGCTGGGGCCTTTGTCAAGGCTTCTGTGAGGGATATCAAGAAATATATCCAGGACAAGAAGTACAGAGAGATCCCTGTTGGGTATGCTAGTACAGATGAGCTGCTCACACGAGTGCCCGGAGCACAATACTTGACGTGTGAATCCAAAGACTTGAGTGTGGATTTCTACGGAATCAATATGTTTGAGTGGTGTGGGTTCTCATCGTATGAAACGTCCGGCTACCGGGAGAGAACACACGAGTTTTCACAGCTCCCGGTGCCGGTATTTTTCAGTGAATTTGGCTGCAATGCTGACCAACCCCGGCCGTTCACGGAAATCGACCTGATTTATGGTCCCACCATGACGCAAGTATGGTCTGGTGGAGTGGTGTATGAGCTCTTTCAGCATGAAAACAACTATGGACTCATTGAGGAAAAAGCCCATGGTAAAGTCGTCAAGCTTAGCGATTTTAATATCGTCAAGTTGCGTCTTCTTGAGGCCATTCCTGTGGGCACTGTTAAAGGGGAACTGGCTCCCCAGCTTCCTGCTTCTGAGTGCCCTGTAGTGTCTGATGTTTGGAACCTGCTGCGGCTTCTTCCATACACCCCAGAAGAGGGCAAGTGTGAGTGTATCCAAGCAACACTTCTGTGTGTGATCACACCCTACTTACGAGTGGACGAGAACAAGTTGATCTCGGATGTTTGTTCCAAAACCGACTGCCTGGATATCCTAGCCGATGGTTCTAGTGGTGAATACGGCACCTTTTCCGGGTGCAGTGTTCGCCAGAGAGCATCGTATGCCTTGAACAAGTATTGGGAGGATAGCCTGAAGAAACCCGAGTTGTGTGATTTCGACCGCAGAGCTATCTTGGTCAATCCACAACCAGATATCTTGAATACCCTCACCACCACCGACGGGCGTTCATGCAAGGTCGCATTGGGATTGGAGCAAGAGCAGGAGCGTGTGCCCGAGTCCGAAAAGCAGGAGGAGGCAAGCAGCGAAAAAGCGTCCACCGATGCCAAGAGTAACGTGACCGCCAAAAGTGCCGCGCAAAAGCCAGGCCAGTTTGGGTTTCTCATGTTCTTGATCTTCATGGTTTCGTTTATCTATTTGGCCACATAAGCTAATTTTTAAGCTCTATCTTCATCCATTTTTTCCCTAATCCTTCTTTGGACCCCACTTCAAGCCCAAGAAGCCCCCGGATCCCGATCTTGGAACAAAGTTCTTGGAGGCGAATTTGGGCTCCACAATGTAGATGCGCTTTTTCGAGGGTAAGTCCAACGCAATGTAGGCGAACTCAGAGCTCCAGAATGAAGTATCGATTTGCTCGAGGTTTACTGTTCCATGGTGACCAGATGCAGACTCCACATGGAACCGCATGGCCAAATGATCTCTTCCATCAGCGCCTTTTTGACGCACACTCTGCACCGGTCTATTTCTCACCCACTTATCCCCTTCAACCTCACCATAGGCCTTCAAGCGTTCGCCTGGCTGGAAGTCAAGCAATTTCTGTACCGTCTCGTTCTTCTCCACAAGATTCACGGCCTTGTTGAACGTCTTGGTATCTCCTGAGGGCAAGAAAAGCTCCGAGAAAATCAAGTAGATTACGAGCCCGGACAACCCGATGGCTCCCACCACCATCACCGACGATACCGAGAACGTGAAGATGCGGCTGATCCGTGAGAGAATGGCTTTACCCTTGGCATTGTGGTCTGTGGTGTGTGGAGGAGGAGGAGGGGGTGGGGGTGGGGGTGGGGGTGCTGTTTTGGTGGAGTACCTTTTTCTTTGCACGGAGAATGGGTTTATGAGAGGTGTAGGGCCATACCTGGGTTTCACAGCCCAAAAGGTTCTGGGCATGACGATCCGGGAGAAGGGCACGGCGCTGCTTTTCCATGAATTGACGCATCTACCAGCGTTAATTCCAATCATTGTTGGTTTAGTAATATGCTAGTGAGAATATGAGGTGAGAATATATGGACAATATTGCAGTGAGAGTAATGGAGAATTTTTGGATCTATGGAAGAGGTTGGGAAATCTTGGGTCATTTTCGCACTGTCCAGTGAGCTGGTGCAGTGGGGTTCTTCACTGCGAGTAGAGACTATAAAATGGTAGGGATGTGCATTGCTAAAAAGTATATGAGTCTTGTTACTGGACACTGCTGACATTTTGAGAAGCAATTGAGTTAATAATTAGTATTTCAAAGACTCCAATTACGTTTTGTTTCAAGTTACAGTCACTCTTATGACATTTCTGCAGAGCTAGAGCCATACAAATACATTTACTCTTTTTTCGTTTTCTTCAAATTGTGGAAATAAGATTTTTCAAGATCAGCCCGCGTGGCCTAATTGGTTAAGGTACCGTCCTCCGGAGACGGCGATTGCGGGTTCGAGTCCCGCCGTGGGTTATCTTTCTTTTTTGAATCCATTTATTCAAGTTATTGTTTTTTTTAAACAACTTCTGAACTTTCTTAAAAAACCCGTTTTTTTTTCTTTTTTGAAACTCTACTAAATACAACTACCTAATACCCCTACACTACAGCCCTCTTATTTCTAATTATATCTAATACTTCAGGATACATCGGTATCTTGGTCATCGTTGGTGGGGACAGTGTGCAGTGTCGCGACTAGGGCTTGAGCCCTAACGAGACCAATGCCGGGACTCCTGCACATCAAGCGCGGAAAATTTTCGAGTACCCTCATTTTATCGAGCTTTCAAAAACTTGTCTCTTATCCCACTTATTTGCAAACACAATGGTTAAGATCAGCAAAGGTATGTGCCCGTTCGTCGATACAAGCGGCCAAGCGTGAAAATAAAGAACATCGTCCATCTCATGTTAAGCAGTCCATGCTAAAACCAAAATGGCCATCCGTCAAGTGTCCATTATAAGTACCCGAGACTTTAGTCACCCATCGAACATCAGACCCCAATGAACCATACACCACACACCAACAACACGAATAGATCCCAATAGAGAGGGACAGAGACCAATAGGGACACAGAGCTTTGAAATTTTGAAAAGGATTGGTGGATTTACTGGTGTTAGACTGACAAAGTTCGGTTGAAGCACCAAGTCAATTTTCACATAGTCATAGAATTTTGAGTATTGGATCCTTAGATGATGGACCATTAATGTGGTTGATTTATCTTGTTCTCATTTCTCATTTCTCATTTCTCATTTCTCATTTCTCATTTTGTCGCCATTTTCTCATGGTCTCAATTCCTCGTGGTCTTATTTTCTCATTTTCTCATTTTCTCATTTTCTCATTTTCTTATGGTTGCATTCTTTCACTCATCATATACTAACAATTAGACGTTTCTTCTTCTCGTTCCAAATCTAGAAAGGCTCACTTCACCGCTTCTTCTGCCCAGAGAAGAGTGTTGATGTCCGCCCCTTTGTCTAAGGAGTTGAGAAAGCAATACAACATCAGATCTCTCCCAATCAGAAAGGAGGACGAGGTGATTGTTGCCAGAGGCTCCAAGAAGGGATCCGAGGGTAAGATCTCCACCGTGTACAGATTGAAGTTCTCTGTTCAGATCGAGAAGTTGCAAAAGGAGAAGTCGTCCGGTGCTTCTATCCCAATCAACTTGCACCCATCCAAGGTTGTCATCACCAAGTTGTACTTGGACGACAAGAGAAAGGCTTTGATTGAGAAGAAGGGTGGTAAGTTGGAGTAAATCTCATGTAATATTTGAAAATACACATCTGAACGAGTTAAAGTAGAATTATTTAAATAATGGTGGCGATTTCTATGTCCAGTCACCTTAGTAATATATCTGTTGGTACCTACATGTTGGTTTTGTCTGTTAGTATCTATGTACTAGTTTTATCTGTTATCCGTTGACCATACTCCATGAACGACTACCATATTCTGACTGATCATTCATCCCTAATAGTAGATTCTTACAGATTCATAAATTGTTGAAGTGTGCCATTGTCAAAGTGTGCCAGTAGTTGTACTGTGAATATCAGCTACTGCTCCCACATGCAGAGACTTGGGACCCATCCATGAGATGATCCAGTAAATCCAGACTAAAAAGTGAATTCAGACTAAAATAGTTAAGCTAGACTAAAGAAGCATTGCTGATTTTACCTAGTCTATATTCCAGCTCCAGTTGGAATGGAGTCTTGTGTTTTGGTGGTGGAAGAATAGGGTGTGCAATTGGTTGGTGGAGTATGGTAGTGTGAGAAGGGAGAGTATGGAGAAGTGTAGAAAAAGAGTACAGCAAAAAGAGTACAGCAAAAAGAGTACAGCAAAAAGAGTACAGCAAAAAGAGTACAGCAAAAAGAGTACAGCAAAAAGAGTACAGCGAAGAAAGAATGTAGTATGGAGAGAAAAGAGGGGGGTATGGTATGGTAGAGTATGGTAGAGTAGATTATGGTTAGGTAGGTCGAGTAGGTCCCAAGTACTCTATATTTTGAGTAGGAGTAAAAGTAGTATAGTCTAAACAATCAGAAAGAAGACCATAGCAGAGTGGGTTATAGTAGAGTACCGTGGATCATGATAGATTACAACAGCACACACCAAGAGCAGACTAAAGTAGTATGNTAGTAGAGTACCGTGGATCATGATAGATTACAACAGCACACACCAAGAGCAGACTAAAGTAGTATGGTATAGTGTAGTATAGTGTAGTATAGTGTAGTATAGTGTAGTATAGTGTAGTATAGTGTAGTATAGTGTAGTATAGTGTAGTATAGTTTATCCAGCGTATTCCACATTCTAATGATCCTATAGTCTACCATCACTGTACTATACCATACCATACCATACTTCATCATTTCTCAACCTCGGCTTCTCCAAATATTGCACCATACTCAACTTCGCATTTCCTAAACCCAAGTTGATACACTTCTACCATAATCTACCATATTTCCTGTAAATCCCAATTTCCAATTACCATTCCCATTCCCATTGCCCAATTCCTGTAATTCCTAATTCCCAAACCGTAATCCCACTAAAATCAAAAAAAAAAGAGGAAAAAAAAAAAGAGAAAGAAAAAAAGAGAAAGAAAAAACGAAAAGCCTTTTATAATCAACTCAATTCATTATTAAAGAATTTTTTATAAAAATGAATTCTTGGTGATTTGGTGTGGTGGAAATATTCAGGGTGTTGGTTGATAATGGTTGAGGTTTTGGTTGAGGTTTTGGCTGGTGCTTTTAAACCATGGTATGGAGCTTCGCACGTAAACACGTAAACACGGAAAAACAGAAACACGGAAGCAGTCACTTGGGCAGTTGAATAATAATGTTGAACTGGGACCTTCACAATAATTTTGGACGGGCTCTTATATTAGGAAATCAGGATGTCGAGTGTATATAGTTCGGTAATCAGGTTTATCAAGCTGTTTTTTTTAACTTGACTTGACTGTTTTAACTTGACTATTTTAACTTGACTATTTTAACTTGACTGTTTTAACTTGACTAGTACTAAAAAAATCATATGTGTGTAGGAGTCTAGAGAACCTAGGCTCAGTGAATTACCATAGTAACTCTACTCCATATCCCACCCATTTCCATATCCAAACCAACCCAATCTGCAACCAAACCAACCCAATAGTAACCATAATTAACCCAATAGTAACCATAATGAACTCCCAATCTGCAACCAAACTAACACAATCTATATCCAAAAAAAAAAAATAAAGAAGAAAAAGAAAAAAACATTACATATCTATTTTTATTGGTGGTGGTGGTGGTGGTATACCTGATCTGGCAAAGGGATGCTAGATTCGATTCGGAGGGCAGTCGCACCACCTGCACGCGGCGCGGCTGGGGTAAGACAATATACTCACCTTCTCGGCGTGCGCTATCTCCTCTATTCTACCCCATGTCAGCCATCGAATCCGACCATGAGGCTGACGCCGCCCACGTGGCCAAGTCCAATCATCTACTGCGCAACGTGTCGCTTGGTCGAAGAACGAAGAAACGTTGGTCTTTCCATAACAATACCAAGCCGGATTTGGTGTCTCGTCCTATCAGCTTTAATCGCCGCAGACGACTCAGTGATGTCACGGGCATTGACCGGGTCCATAAGGAAATCGACCCCTATCATATTTCGCCTGCCCAGCTTTACTCCACGGAATCAGGCCGTCTTTTCCATGCGGGCAAAATCTGTATAGTCTTGGCTGGCTTACCTGGAAGAGGAAAGACTCACTTATCGGTGTCGCTCACCCGGTACTTGCGGTGGTTGGGTGTGAAAACCCATAGTTTCCATTTGAGTGACTACCGTCGGGCCAATGCTCCCGATGAAGACCCCGATTATGCGTTGACCGTGGGGTCGCCTGAAAAGGCTTCACAGTTTGTCAACAAAACCGTGGACGATTGCTTGAACGATATCTTGAACTTCTTCGAGAACGATAAGGGCCAGGTGGCCATCTACGAGGCCGTCAATGCATTGCCAGAATATCGCAGACAGTTGAATGATAAATTCACTGCCTCCGACGTGCAGTGTATCTTCATCGAGTCCATTGTCACTGACGACAAGATCTTGGCCAAAAACATCGATTCTGCTGCACGCTCATCTCCTGATTACGAAAACTGGGACTATGACAAGGCCTACAAAGACTATGTAGACAAGATCCTGCAGTTGACGTCGTACTATAAGGAGATGAAGGCCGATGGTGAGGATGGCCAGTTATCGTTCATCAAGATGATCAATTTTGGGCAGCGAATTGAGTTGAACAATTCAAATTATGGCTATTTGATCAACAAGGTGGTGTTTTTCCTCATGAACCTGCGCATCAAACTGGGCTCCGTCTACTTTGCCCGTTGCTACAAGAACGACTTGGACTATTCCAAGGACCCTCCCTTGGACGAGGCGGGAGCGCAGTACTCCAAAAATCTTAGTGGCACCATGTTGAAGATCTTGGAGTCGAAAGGCCGCAAGTTCCACCCGGCTGTGCCTGACCAGAAGCTTCTGTCCTCGGATCTCCGCAGAACCTTGTCCACCGACGATAAGCACCCGCCCACCGGAGCAGATGGAATCAACGAGGACTCATTTGTGGTGTGGACGTCGGTGAAGAGACGTACAATCGAGAGCACCAAGATCTTCCGCGAAGCAGGAGTCAAGATCAGGCACCGGATCCAGTTGTCGCAGAAAAACCCGGGCGTGGTGGCGGGCATGAGCGATGAGGAGATCGAGGCGCAGTATCCTCGTGAATATGAGCTGTATCTCAAGGACCCATACCACCATCGGTTCTCACGGTCGGAGCTGTACCATGACCTTGCGATCAAGATCGAGCCGTTGATTCTCGAGATGGAGCGCATGAGCGGCGATATCTTGATCATAGCAGATGAAACAGTGTTGCGTGTGTTGCACGGGTACCTCATGGCATGCTCGTGCTACGATATTCCGTGGTTGGAGTTTTCTACCAAAGACATCATCGAGGTCAAGTTCAATGCCTACTCCAACACGGCCCGGCGCATCCCCATAGAGAAGTTTGACAATTGACAGTCAGACCAGATGATTCATTGACCAGAAGATGTTGAGGTCGGTCAAGATCAGTTCAGTTTTGAGATTGGTTTCAGTTTTAAGATTGGTCGAGATCAGTTCATATTATCATCGGCCCAAATGGTCGGATGGTCAGATGTTCAGATGGTCAGATGGCATGAGCCATGTGCGAATTGACTATTGACAGATGCGCAGTGCACGCGCAGTATCACTCGCTAGCTCATCCACACTACAGTTTTCTATACACAATATATTCACGTTCACCACCCCCTCAGGCCAGAAGCGTCCCATCCACTATTAATATTGGACATTGAATAGTCTCAACATTACTGGATCAATCCACGATATACTATCAATTGATTAATTGTCCAATTGTCTAATCATCCACTAACTATACTTTTGTCTATTAACTATACCATTGTCTATTGACTCATGACTAGACTAGTACCGTCCGCTACCTATAGCTCACCTTCGGAACCCCTGGAAGTGGAGATCGTCCCTGGAGAAGGACCTCATTCCACCAACGGCAAAACTACACAAATCTCGGAGATCGTCATCAACGCCGGCGGTAGTGACCGTGACCGGCCCAGCCAAGCCAAAGATTCCGACTTGGGCTCGCTACGGGCCAATCTTACCACGCTCCAGGATAAGTTGAATGAGTTCTTGACGCTGAAAATGAAGAGGAAGCTGGACGATGATGACCTCGAAAAGAGGATTTTGGATGACGGTGTGGACGAAGACAGTGACTAATCTTCATTAGCCAACCACCAAAATCTATACCTCTTCAATCCTACACATACCATCCACTCCACTATACTATACTACTATAGTATACTCTATGTTAGATTCTTGAATACGTCTTATACTGGGAGTATGTTCATTCGTTGATGGATACCCAATAAGTGGGAATCCGACTAATTAAGTAGCGAGTCAGTGAATACTGGAGGTTCAGGCAGGGTGGTTAAACGCCATGTCACGAGGTAAGGTGAATCGATGAGCCCAAGTCACGGGTTAAGGTGCCTTGGGTGAGTCGCTGGCATTCGTAGGCTCGAGAAATACCACTGTGGGTAGTGTGTCTACCCATAGTAGGCCTAACACTCTACTATTCGATATACTATATACTATGTACTATTAGACTACTATACTATACTCTACTATCCACTAAGAGTACTATTAGACTGCTATACTATACTATCTAGTAAGACTATATAACTATGAAGATACAGTATAAAGTATCCATACTTACTTCCATGATTACTGTAGTGTACTACTATACTATACTATACTACTATACTATACTATACTATACTACTATACTACACTACTATACTACACTACTATACTACACTACTATACTACACTAATATACTACACTAATATACTACACTAATATACTACACTAATATACTACACTACTATACTACACTACTATACTATACTACACTATACTATACTATACTATACTATACTATACTATACTGACTATACTGACTATTCTGACTATTCTGACTATTCTGACTATTCTGACTATACTTGTTAAACCCACCCTAGGCAAGACACTACATATAGAAGTATCATGAGGCCTACTCTACGTGTCACTATTCCCGAACAATCCTTACCAGTTTTTCGGTGCTACGTTTCTCTCAAAGTTATATGAGCCACTGTGGTTTCTCTCTTTGAAGTACCATCAACGAACATAGTATCAATAAGCCATAAATGTGACAAAGACTCTTGTACCATATTTGGTAGGCTGGTATCCATTACATTTACCAGGCTGACATTTATCAAATACCAACCGTGAACAGAAGAATAACTATACTATGATACACTAGACTTACCGGAAGTCATAACTCTACATATAGATGTAGCCTCTAAATACTGACAGTGATCTGGTACCTATAATACATCTGATACATACATTAGACTATTAGACTATTAGACTATGGTGTAAAGTAGAAAGTTTATAGAGTATTGTAGAGTATTATGGAGTATACTAATGACACTCTACTATCCTCTAACACTAAATATCTATAAGGGTATAAATTTCCATACATACTTAGTCTTACACTTTACTATACTTTACACTTTACTGTACTTTACACTTACTACACTACACTACACTATACTACACTACACTACACTATACTACACTACACTACACTATACTACACTACACTACACTATACTACACTCCCTCTCGTCACATACTATACTAAACACCTCTTCTATACTCCACTCTATACTTAATACACTACATAACTTGACACGGAAAAATAAGTACATTATACTATCCCTTATACTACGCTACATTTTATTTGATACTACACTATACTACACTACATTCTATTGGATATTACACTATACTAGTACACTACACACTACTGATTACATCTACCTTTTTCCTGATGTTGTATCTAACTTTATTACTATTCATCTGCTCCTTGATCTCTGTTCTCTTCGTGCTAGTTTCCCTTGCCAACGATATCGGTCATGTTCTTGAGCGTATTCTCCAAGGTGGTCTCCAAATAATGCTGCTTGGTCTTCAACAGCTTCTGTGTGTCCAAAAACGTCTTCTTATCGTCAGCTATTTGGTCCAAGTATTCAGTCACGTCGTTTCTAACAAACGCACGTCCCACACCTTTCCACACGGAGTCTCCTGGGTTTGTAAGTTTGTTCAACCTAGCTGTACTGGAATCAATGATCTTGATATTGGTATCTACCCGGTCCAACTGCGCATTGCATAAGGACAACTCTGCACGAGACTTGTTCAATTGGTTGTCCATCTCAATCAAGAGTTTCTGAAGGGCCTGAGGATCTAGCGACATATTGGCGGGTCAAGGTGTATATAAAAATTGAGGGGGGGTGAAGTGAACTTGTTTAATTTCAGAACCCAAAAAAAATATCCTCTTCTGGTGTAGTATCAGGTATTAAGGAATATACCTGACTTGACTTGACTTTGGTATGTATGAAAGCCCTGGTTTAGTATGAGAAGTGAGCAGTGAGTGAGTGAGAAGCGAGCAGTGGGTGAGATTTTCAACTACACTACTAGTGCACTTTAAGAGCGCACTTCAAGACTGCGACTCTACTACTCTGCTCTACATGCTTACTGGAACTATACGTAGAAAAGGCCTTGGTTTCACACCCAAACTTTATGGTGGACTCAAAACAGTCCGCTGGGCAACATCGGCCATTCCTAAAGCCCCCAAAGTCGCCGTGGGTGGAGATACCAATAATGTACGATCGGAAACCAATCGGTTGGAGAAGACACTCAGCAAGTTCTGGACTCAGGTCAACAGTGTGTTGAACGAAGAAACGGGCCATTACGAGATCCACCTCGATGAGAAACCACTTAAGACGCCACTTGGTCATAAGCTTCATATCCCCAAACAAAAGAAACAATTGGCTTCGCTAGTGGCTCATGAATGGGATAGTCTAGCTGATTTGAAGATCAAACCTAATCTGTTGCCATTGACTTCGATGGTATCACGTGCCGTGGACCTTATCAATGTTCACCATGCTGAAAAGGTGGACCCCAATTTGGTGTCAAAAATAGGTGATTTGCAGGATATTAAGCACAATATGTTGCGGTACTTGGATACAGACACATGCTTGATTTTTACTACTCTTGACGATAATGAAGGCCGGTTACGAGCCCGCCAGGATGAATTGTATAAGCCACTTATTCTGGAGTTCGAGTCTTTTTTCACCGCTTACGGTCGCTCCAAGAATATGTTACCCTCTGAGGACTACACTGTGAAATTGACCTATTTGGACTGCGAAACTGATGGTCTTCAGGGCAATGGCCAGGGTATCACCACGCAAAATGTGGTATTGAGGTGGTTGGATGATTTGCCGATGTACGACCTTATTGCTTTGGAAAAGGCCATTCTTTCGTCCAAATCTTTCTTGTGTGGTGCTACTATCTTGAGGTCTAGTGGCTCTGATACTGCCAGACGCGACTTGTACCAGATCAACAAGTCCAAGCCTGAAGACTACTTTAAGAAGTCCGTGGAGGAGGTGGTAGAAATGGGCAACTTGGAAACCATCTTCCAGACGGCCGAATGGGGGGAGGTTGAAGACACTCACGATGTCGATAAGGCTGACTGGTTAAGAAACCTCTCCAGCGCTGCCCTTGTGTGCAGGTAATGTATATAGATTTATTATTAAATGAACAGTATTTCTTTTCTTTTTTTTTCTCATTAATTCATTGAATTAAAGAGTTGTACTGATCCTTCTGAGTTCTTGGTCACTACGACATACATATATATATGGCGGAGTGCATATAATGGTAACTCTGGTATCTGTATTCAAGGCTACTGGAACCTGAAAAAAAATAGAGTCTTTTGGATTGGGAATACTAGAGAAGTCAGAACTTCCCATATTTAGTGTTTAATTTGATTTTAAAGTCCATTTTTTTAAAACAAAAAGACTGCATATAGCCAGCCAAACATACCTATATACTTTTAGATTCATACAAATGCCAAATAAAAGTATATAAAACTTGTTTCTTTAACATATTCATTAATTTTCATTTTCTACTTGTAGTTTAACTTTGACGAAAAGACTTCTAGTATGAGTGACGGTTTCCGGGGCTTATATCCAGTTCCGACCTATTGACTCAGGTCGTTTTATCCTGTCGGCCAAAAAATATTTTTGAATAATTTTTGGTTATTCGGATTTTCTATAGTTCCAGGAAAACATATCTTTCTCTGAACTTCGAATATACAGTGTGGGAGTAGCTAAGGGGTGGTTTCATTTTGCACGTGAAATGCACGTGACTTGTGTCAAAAACCCGTGGCCGGATTAGGCAACTTCCTGTCCCAAATAGGCACTTCCGGGTCTTATATCCAGTTCCGACCTATTGACTTGGGTTGTTTTATCCTGTCCCCAAAAAAAATTTTTGAAATAATTTTTACATACCTAAAGTTTGTCTAGCTTCAGAAGTATCATATTTTTTTGGGAACATGAAATGTAGCATGTGTGGGCTGTTTGGAGATTTGCTTTGCGTGTCACGTGACCATTCCGAGGGTTCCATAGGCCAATGTCTTAAAATGTCTTAAAGAAACCCCTGATTTTGAAATTAGTCACTTACCAAAGTCTTATGTTTGAAATGTAGACCCAAAAAAATCTTTTATGTCAATTTTTGATTTTTTTTTAGGATTCACCTTTATCCGGTCCTTCCATGCCCAGTTCCTACTTTTCCACACATTCTCATTTGATATCCACATTGTAGCAAAAGTAACAAGCGCCATAAATTCCAGATTCGAAGGAAAAAATCCAAAAATCACAAATCATAATCACAGCTTAAAACTCTACTATTCAACCACTCAATAATCAAAAAATTCCCCCCATTTCCATATATTTATCCCAAAATCGTTGGCTTCAACCTAAGAAACCCGTGCACCGGCCATGACGCGCCGCGCACCTCTGCAATGCGTGAAGCTTAGGCGCTAAGTCAAGCTATCTACAGTTCCCCAGACACTCCATTCGATCCCTTCCCATAGCCCGAAACCCTACCGGCGTCGGCGCTAACCTCTGTGGTCCTTTAATTATTAATGACACAAGAAAAGGCCAACGGCCCCGCGGAGACCTCCCCATCGTCGTCTTCTACTCAATCCTCAGATAACCAACCTTCCGGAGACACAGGAGGCCAAGGATCGGCCGAATGTCATGATTCCAGTTCAAACAGGGATTCTAGTCACTCCAATGACTCCAACAACTCCAACAACTCCAGCAACTCCAGCGATTCTAGTGGTATCAGCTGTTACTGTGGCTCTAGCAGCCCCAGAGATGGTGTGGACCAAGCACTACTAATAAAAAGCAAGAGCCCTCGCAGAGTCAAGGTGTATTTGCTTCAAGGTGACGACTGGCTAGATAATGGCACAGGATATTGTATGGGCCAGGTGGATAGCAGCTCGCGCAAACCATACTTCATTGTGAGAAACGAACTCGACTCTGAGCTGGTCATTCTACGGTCTTACCTCGAGGGAAGCATCCAGTACCAGCGACAGCAGGAGACGCTTATAGTGTGGACTGACTCACTGGGCAAGGACTTGGCGCTCTCGTTCCAGGAAAATGAAGGGTGTGCTGATCTCTGTGACTTCATTGTGCGGGTGCAGCAGGAGAACCTTAGCCCGTCGATATCGCTTTATTATGTGCTAAATGCCATCCATGACCCGAGTGGAGACGTGCCACGTGAAATTACAGAGCTTATTACCGGGCCCATCACGTACCCACCGGAAAACCCCACCCGAGACTCGTTGGATGAGATCCTTGATATCGTCACCCAGGGCTGCAACTCGCTATACACTCGCTACAAGATCCTGAAGTACATGACGGAAGACGCCTATCTTCAAAAACTTTTCCATATCTTTCACCTAAGCGAGCAGCAAAGCGATTTGCCCAGTCTCCACAAGCTCAGCGAGATCTTCAAGGTTCTAGTATCCTATAACGAGGCCCATATCTTCGAGAGCCTAGTGGCATATGAAAGTACGGTGCTAGACTTTGTGGGCATCTTAGAATACGATCGCGATTACCCCGAATTCCGTGCGTGTCATCGCCAGCACTTGCTAGATGTGTCGAGCTTCAAGTGTGTGGTGGATATCCCCATGCCGTCGGACTCCAGCGACGACCACTTGAACATTTTCAAGAAGGATTTCTACTTGAACTATTTAAAAAACGTGGTTTTGGCCCGCGCCCTTGACGACCAGGCCATGAACTTCCTCTCGGGTATGATCCATAGCAACCAGGCCGAGATTATCAAGTTCCTCAAGGACTCGCAGGCTAACGATAACTTTCTTGACCGACTCTTTGATGTGTACAACTCTTCCGGGTGCTCGCTCACCGTGAAACGAGATGGGATTCGCATGTTACACCAATACGTGATTGTGGCCAAGGGCCTTTCGGTGGACCAGAAGCCGGAGTTCTTCAGCTCGCTTGCCAAAGATGAGTTTCTCAATCTTGTCAAGTTTGCGCTCAATGACTCAGACAGCTCCATCCGGAGTATAGGCACGGAGATTCTCGTCACTGTCATTGATCAGGTGGTAACGCTAGCGCAGCCGTTCCAGAAGTCTAACACCCATGAAATAGATGAGGTGGAGAACCCGGCCGACCACGAGCCTCCTCAAGAAAAAATCGGGCATAACGCACAACCAGAGGTTTTCCATGCGAAATTCATCAATAACGCGTCGTTGACTCTGGTGCTAATAGAGCTCCTCCTCAATGATAAGGATCTAGGGTCAAAACTCCAAGCCTACGAGGCCTTAAAGACGCTTCTTTCGTCGTCGCGATTCATGGAGACCGGAGCATTTGAGCTTTTCCCAAATTCTGCCAATGAAAAGCACACTCCAGAGGAGGAAGACGTGGCATTGGAGTACTTCAAGTCCTTCTACAACAACCATGCTCTGAGGATGTTTTATGCGTTTGTGCAGCTTAAAAATGGGACGCCAGCCGAACAGGAGCAAGCAGCAACGCACATGAAATACGAGCCACAATTGTTCCAGTATCTTTGCGAGATCATCACCTTCTGTTGCCAAGAACACGGAGCTTCGATATTTGTGCCGTTTATTACGCAGCAAAACCTCATGGAGGGCATTCTGAAGGTGCTTACACTCAAGGTGAACGTATCGCTCAAGCTTGCAGTGATGAGGTGCATCCGAGGGTTGATCCAACTCGATGACCGGCGGATCGTCACACATATTCTCGAGAACAATGTTCTTGAAAATTACTTCGAGTTTTTCTCGTCGGTGGCGGAAGAGAATGCCATGGCCAATTCTGCGTGCTTGAATCTTCTTGAAGTGATCACTTCACATTGCTTGAGTTCCAACTTCAAGCTCTTGATACTCTACTTGCAAAAGCACTTTCTGCATTTTCTCGAAACCAAAATCAGCTATGTCTCTTCGGGCACTGACTTGCTACGATTAGCTGACGCATTCATGGACCCCCAGAAAGATGTGACTGCCACCAGCGTGGACCTTGAGTCGGAAAACGGCATGGTGCACAACCTATCGTCCCCTATAGCGCAGAATCTAGGCAGCACGGAGCTTGTCAACGAAACCAAGCCAGGATCGAAGCGAAACCTCTTTGAGAATCTCGCCCTGGAGGCTTACAAGAAGGCACATACCTAGTCTTCACTGTACCATAGACCACATGAGCTCACAGCACCATTACCACTGCCATTACTACCACCTACATTACTTAACACAATACCATCGCCATAGCACATGACCTTCATTATGATTACCTCCACAGAACCCCCCATTATTTAACCCCGAAATCTTACTAATCAGAATTCGGCTATTTATTCCCCCTTTTTTGTTTATTCAACATTTTTAACCTTCATGTACTCGGAGACTCTATGCCTCGGCTCGACCCCGCAAAAAGTGAGGTGTCCTGCACCCAGCACCGGCCCCGGCCCTTACCTTTACCACTATATAGGGCGCTACTTCCCACTCCACCAGCACATCTCTTTCTTTTCTTTCCAAAGCTTTCTTTTTTATTGTTTTTTTTACTCTTTTAAATTCCATTTAAATTCATTTCTCAGCATGGGCTTGGACCAATCTTTCGTCGAGAACTCCGTATGGAAACCAGACTTATTCAAGGGCAAGGTTGTCTTTGTTACGGGTGGAGCAGGCACCATTTGCAGGGTCCAGACAGAGGCACTTATTCTCCTTGGAGCCAATGCTGCAATTGTGGGGAGAAACAGGGAAAAAACAGACAAGGCCGCGGCGGAAATGCAGACCTTGAGGCCAGGCGCAAAAGTCATCAGTTGTCCTGATACCGATGTCAGAGACGTGAAGTCTATAGCGAGAGCCGTGGAGAAAACCGTGGAGGAGTTGGGCCGTATTGATTTCTTGATTGCTGGAGCTGCAGGCAATTTCTTATCGGACTTTAACCATTTGTCCAGTAATGCATTTGCATCGGTTGTAAATATTGACTTGCTTGGTTCGTTCAATGCAGTCAAGGCATGTTTCGACCAGCTCCGTAAGAACAAAGGGGTGATTTTGTTTGTGTCTGCTACTTTGCATTACTATGGGGTTCCTTTCCAGGTGCACGTGGGAGCAGCCAAGGCAGGTGTGGATGCATTATCCAATGCATTGGCCGTGGAGTTGGGACCTTTAGGAATCCGGAGCAATTGTATTGCACCAGGCCCAATTGAAGGCACTGAAGGTTTTGAACGGTTGGTCAAGAACCCTGAACACTACATCAAGAAGATTCCTATTCAAAGAATGGGTACTACCAGAGATATTGCCGATGCTACGGTGTTCTTGTTCTCGCCCGCAGCCAGCTACGTGACGGGAACTGTGCAGGTAGTGGATGGAGCTTCGTGGCAGAACGGCCAGCTGTCCATGGAACACTTGTACCCGGTGGAACTCTCCAAGCGCAATCTGGAGAAATTGACCAAGCTTTAGTCAGGTGTTAGCCATTAGAGGCCATTAGCTATGCATGCATCAGACAGGTATTACTACTAGGTCACTAGCCACTCCATGTCTCACCATGTCATTGCCAAGCACTCATCTAAACTCACATTATCTATATCATGAATATGATCATACTCTCTGCTATTGATTCCATTGTGTGTATTCATTCCATTGTGTCTATGGATTCCATTGCGTTTATTGATTCCATTATGTCTAGTGATCCACTGTGTCTATGGATTCCATTATATTTAATGATTCCATTATGTCTATTGATTCCATTATGTTAAATGATTACACACTTTTATGTTCATCTCTCGTTGTCTTCGTTGTCTGTTCTGACCTACTTACTCTGCTCGCTCTGATCTCTGCTCGCCTGCTTAGTGCTCACTGATCACTATCCACACTTTGGTGGAGAGTCATGCGCACTGCTCGCGCAAGCCTCGTATACATCTCTCTTCCTCATGTCAATTGATCCTGAAACCCGCCGCAAGCTCTTGCTCTTGCAGAAAAACGAGGGCAACAAGAAGTGCTGTGACTGTGACGCCTTCAACCCGCAATGGGCGCTGCCCAAGTTCGGCATCTTCATCTGCCTTGAGTGTGCGGGTGTTCACCGTGGCCTCGGCGTGCACATCTCATTTGTCCGTTCCATCACCATGGACCAGTTCAAGCCCGAAGAGGTGCTTAGAATGGAGAAGGGTGGCAACGATGCATGTAAGGCCTACTTCCTGGAAAACGGCTTGGACCTTCTGTTGCCTCATAAACTTAAGTACGATAACGTGGTTGCTGAGGACTATAAAGAGTTGTTGACGTGTAAAGTGGAGGGCCGCCAGTTTTCGCCCAGAGACTACACGCAGGCCTCATTACCGGTGCCAGGAAGCACCTCCAGTGTTTCGGGAGGCCTTGGCGAGGGAAAAGCTGCCCCGGTGGTGGTGGATAAGGCCCGGACCGAAGCCTATTTCGACCGCGTGCGTTCCCAGAATGAACAAAGACCCGATGGAGTTCCTCCTTCGCAGGGCGGTAAGTACTCCGGATTCGGAAATAATGCCGAGGCTTCCCAAGGCCAGAGCCAGGGCCTCTCGGGGTTCTCCGTGGACTCGTTGCAGCAGGACCCCCTAGCCACATTGAGCAAAGGCTGGAGCTTTTTCTCGTCGACCGTGGCCAAGTCTGTCAGCGACGTGCATGAGTCGGTGATCAAGCCTGGCTTCAATCTGATACAGGAGAGCGACTTTGGCAACGAGACCAAGAGAGCCATGGCCCAGTTTGGCCAGAAGATGCAGGATACCGGCAAATACGGCCACGAGACGTTCCAGACGTTCACCCGCGATGTGCAAAACAAGGGTTTTAATGGTACCGTGGAGAACTTGCTCTCCAACATCTCGGGCAACAAAGGTGCACAGGTGGATAATGCGTTTGGACTCGAGAGGCCCAAGGAGAAGACCAAGTTACTGTCCATCAGCAGTGATTCGTTCCAGAAGAAGGACTCCAAGGATGACGAGTGGGATGATTTCTAGGGCTGAAGTCTCGCCACGTGTCAATTCCGAAGGGGTTCCAATATGTATTGGTCCAATTTACGGTTTATCTATGTAGACGAAGGAAGACTCACACAGGTTTGAGCAGACTCACAAACGTTTAAGAAGACTTACAAAGGTTTGAAAAGACTCAAAAAGTTTTAATGAAAATGTCCCTAGCCATTGTACCATTATAATGGTACTAGAGAGTAAGTGTGATACTATGACTCGAGTAGAATATTGGAAGGTATATAGTCCAGCAGTCCATAGCATCTGGTGGAGAATTGTCTACTATATTAATTTCATACTTTAGTTATAATTTTCATCATTAATATTCTTTGGTTATACTTTATTTTGTACGGTCACTGGCCCTTGAGCCTTTTTACGTTCTCAAACTGTGCTAATTCCTGCTGGAACAGCCTGTAGCAGTGGTGGTAGGAGTCTTTAATGCCGAGACGGCGCAAGAGAGGCCACAGGAGAATCCAATCTATAAAACCCACATCCCTGGCCACTACTATAATAAGGTAATAAGCCACGCCGAGGAAAATCCCCACTGCAAACCCCACCGTCACCTGTGCTACCGTATGGTAGAGCAAGTACACCCTAGAAAATGCCACGCCGAGGCCCATGGCTGCCAAAGCTGCAGCCCATATGGTCTTCCCCACCTTCTCCATAGGCACTTGAGTGAGAAGAATACCCAAATAGTAGGCCACGAACAAGCCCATGAACTGCGAGTGAGCAGACGGCATGCCATAGCCCAAGCCAAAGGAATTGTTACCGAAATCACGGTGGAAGTCTGGCCTGGCCTGCTTGAATAAGCGCTTCAAGATCTTATTGATGACCTCACCACAAAGGTGGCCGCCCACAATGATCACCGGCTCGATCTCACGCGTGATGAGAAACCATGATGTATAGAACACCATGATGTAGATGGGGAGAAGGCAGAACTGCACACACACACTGGACACAAGATCGCTAGGGTCATAGAGAATGTATGTGTGGTCGAAAGGAACCGCCACTATGTCCACCGACATGTTCTAGTAGTATACAGTGGTAAGAGTAGTAGTAGTAGTAGTGGGGAGAGTAGAAGTAGTAGTAGTGGAGTGGAGCAGTGGTAGAGCAGTGGTAGAGTAGATGCGAACCTGGATCGAGAGAGAGAGAGAGAGAGAGAGAGAGATGAGAGATGAGAGGTGAGAGAGATGCGGCCGATGCAACAGTTAATAAACAAGAGTGGAATTAAGCTCGGGAATTTGAAGCCTTTTCAATAATGTCAGGAACCTAGATTCAGGCTACACAAAAATGACGACCAAACAATGGACTGGTATACATTTTTCGGGACCCATGTCCGTGCAGCAGAATGATATATTCCGGAGGTGCGGCCGCTCCAGATCAAGGCTGCATTCTCAAGTAAAATCTCTTTCATTCTCAGGTAAAATCTCTTCCATTCTTTTCATTCTCAGATCATTTTCTTTCATTCTCTTTCATTCTCAGGTCATTTTCTTTCATTCTCGGGTCATTCTCGGATCATTCTCGGATCACTCTCAGATCATTTCTTACTTCATTCTCACTTCTCACTTCTCACTTCCAACTTCTCATTACAGAAGACTATACATCAGTTCGAGCGCAGTCTATCATGATGCAAATTCCGTTTTAAAAACCTTATTCCAAGCAATTATCAATAAATTAATTCAGAGTAAATTCAGAGCAAATTCAATGGAATTAAGCGTAATTATTCAATATAATTATTTAGTGTAATTTTTGTAGTTCAATTATTTAATTGCAGGTTATTGATTTTTTGTTTATTGATTTTTTGTATATTGATTTTTTGTATATTGATTTTTTGTATATTGATTTTTTGTATATTGATTTTTTGTATATTGATTTTTTGTTTATTGATTTTTTGTTTATTGATTGATTAGTGGGATCTAATTTGGTTCTATTTTTTGTTTGGTGAGATCTGGCTGATGGTTCGGTGGTTCGGTTCTGGTGCACTGCCATTGTAATGCGGTTTCCATTGCAGAGACTAGATCTCGTAAGTGCGGCTGCGAGTTTATTGGTGGGGAGATGAAGGGTCTGGAGACTGCCGTACCCGATTGTAGTTTAATCTTTGAGTGCAGTTTGGATACAGTTTAGATGCAATTTGGATACAGTTTAGATACAGTTTAGATACAGTTTGAGTACATTTGAATATAGTTGAGTACAATTTGGTGGCATTTTGAATACTGTTGAGTGTAGTTTGAGTATAATTTAGATGCAATGTGGATACAGTGGGTGCAATGCGTTTTTATGTTCTCAAGTTTCGTTGCAGCTATGTCGCTTTGTAGTTTGTTCAAGTTATAACTTGTTCTGCTCGGGTTCGCGTTCCTAGCCCCGTGCTCGACCCGCTTGCACTTCCTCTAGCTTTCTACCATTTTGTCTACAATAATGAATGCTGTGTGTAACATTAAGAGTCGTGAGAGAAGAGATGCAGAGATGATTACATATAGAGAAAGACAAGAGAGGAATAATAGATAGAGACAGGGAGAGATGATAGAGATGAGAGAGATGAGAGAGATGAGAGAGATGAGAGAGATGAGAGAGATGAGAGAGATGAGAGAGATGAGAGAGATGATAGAGATGAGATAGATGAGAGAAATGAGAGAAATGAGAGAAATGAGAGAAATGAGAGAGATGAGATAGATGAGATAGATGAGATAGATGAGATAGATGAGCTAGTTGATGGCTTGAAGCAGCAGAATAGCAATGTAGGAGTATGGGAACATCACATCACATCACACCGGCGATCGGCCGATCTGGTGCTTTTGGCGGTCCCGCGCCCATCTGGCCGCGTCCTTGGTTTGCTGCGAGAAGCTGAAGTTGCTGCGGGTTCTCTTGATGAACGACGTCACCCACTCTTGGCTGTAGTAGTCTTTCAACTGGCCTTCGGGGTATGATGCCGCAATATCTCCCAAGAGACCCACGGCAGATCTCGCCGTCGACTCGTTGGTCGACATCTCCCCGTTGGACGACACGTGTTCGAGAAACTGGAAGATGGGCGTGATGAAGTTGAGGAGTTGTTGTGGGTTGTTGCTCAAGCTACTGACAATACCAATGTAGCAGTCCAAAACCGCGTTCTTGACCGACGTGGCGTACTCCGTGGCATCGTACGTGTTGTCCTCAGGGATAATCATTGCAAACTGCGAGCAGATGCCCATGACCACCGCCATGTATGGCTCGAACTGCTGACCAATGACCCCGGCTATATCTCCGAAACAAGACAAAATGGCGGGCTTCAACTCTCTCTTGGACTCGCTGTTGCTCAACGTGGCTCCAAGGATATCCATGAGTCCATTGAGGTATGGGCCAATGGCCAATCCCAAGGATTGAGCCAAATCAGCCACAAGTCCCACTGCGGTGACACATGTAGGCGATTGGACATTCGACAATGCCTTGGTCAAGTATGGCACAAAGGCATCCATATACTTCAAGAAGTCAGGACCAATGGCACTGGCCACGGCTGAGATGGCAATGAAAATATCCTCCTCAATCAACGCATTGGGCTCCTGTGCATCCAAAAGCTTAATGAACATAGTCATCAAGTTGTCGGCAGCACCATGGAGGTCCTCACTAGATCTTCTGATGATTGTTGTCAACAACGACAAAATGTTGATCTGCAACTCCTCCAAAGCAGCTTTGCCGTCCAAAGTGTGTGCCTGCAGCTGCAAGCCAATGGTCATTTCTAGTCTGTTGGAAACCTCGCCAGCAATGGTCTGCAAGATTGGCATGGTATCAGCCGCACTATTGGCCACAAAGGACGACAAACACTCGTAGGCAGAGGCTCTGGAGTTGAACTCGTTGTCCTGTTTGTCGGAGAGACGCATCAAAGCCGGCACAAAAGTCTCGTAGTATTTGGACATCACGCTAGTCTCCTGTTGGCTTGCGTCGAAGCAGAGCTGTTCAAAGAGATTCATCAACGTCCAGCAACAGTTAACGGAAACTTTGGGGTGGTCGTTTAAGCCCTGGTGCAAAGCCTCCAACAAGGGCTCCAAATCCGTGTTCAAGTCCACGGCATTGATGGCCACCTCGGCGATTTTGCCCAAACACCACGATACGGTTTCTTTGACTTGGATGGTGGAGTCACTGATCAATGCCAAGATTGGTTTCAATGCCTCCTGGATGGCTGGCTTCAACTGGTCCACATCTGGACCTTCTAAGATAGAGCCAAAAGCCATCACTGCAGCCTCACGGTTTCTCCATTCGGGCAGATCAATGTTGGCAGCGAAGAAGGTCAACGTGGGTTCCACAACATACATTCCGGTGGTCAGAGCAAAGAGCTGGAGACACGAGCCTGCAGCCATGGCCACTGACCAATCGTCATCCTCAGGATCTTCATTCTGCTTCGTCAACAAGTTTAAAAGCACAGGCAACACATCACGCGAGGCAAGGAGCGCAAAGTTGTAGGAGGTGATTTCCGGGCTCGGTTGCTCGCCCCGCTCAGCGAATTCGTGGATCTGGTAAGCAATTTCAAACTCCTCCTCACAAATGGTGGACCAGAATTCAATGGCCATACAAGCCACACGCTCGTCGGAGCTTTGCATACCACTGATCGACAACACGTACAAGGCCTTCTCCATGTACAAGGACATGAATTGGTAGTACAACTGGGCAATACGGGCAAGACAGCCAAAAGCAGCGGCCTGCAACTCGGCATCGTCGGCCTGGGTGGCTTCACACACCACCTGCATGATGAAGTTCCTCTCACCCTCTTTCTGGAAGTTGAGCTTGATGAACAGCAACGAATAAATCAAGGCATTCAACGCCGTCAAGCGCACCTGCACGGAAGGTTCTGTGGATTGGACACCTTGCACAATGGCAATAAGGATACCATTGGATTGCGCAATAATCTGGGGGTCAGAAGCGTCAGCACTCTCGCAAATGTAACCAATGGCCAATAAGCACGAACGCTTGACGTTGACAGACTTATCGGACTTAGTGTTCTCAGTAATAATAGGAATCAACTCCGGCCACTCGTTACGGGGCAACTCAATGAGCGCTATAGCAGACACCAACTGTGAAATGGAGGTGGTCATGTTCTTATCGTCACCCAACAAAATCTTAATGGCCACCTCTTTAATGTAGGCCTTTGTTTCTGCAGACATCGAAACCCACTTCACTTGCTGCTCAGCCTTTTTCCGGAGGTCCTTGGAGGTCAATTGATTCTTCAAGCCCAAGGTGGCCAAGATCTGATTCTGGGACTTCTCATTGCTATAGGCCACGTCCGCCAAGTACTTCATGTACTCCTCGTACGAGTTCTCTGCAAGCTGCTGCAACTGCTGTTCGGCTGTGTTTCTAGTCTGGGCGTCTGGGCCCATCATGGCGGTTTCCAAGAGATTGGCGATATCCATGCTTGCTAGAAGTTGGGACAATGGGTATAGGGGAAATATATAGGAGGGAAGGGGATTCTAGGGGGCTCAGAAAGTGGGAGTAGCAAAGCGCAGAACGTCAAGGGCCCAAGTGGCGAGAAAAGGTCGGTGGTGACTATGCTGTTTCTGAGTGCTCAGGACGCCGGTAAAATAAATACGTGTGGTGCAATGTGAAGGAAAAACTTTCTGGGTCGTGCCCTGGCCAACGCCTATCATGGTTACTTGCGCTCGGCTATGAGCCATGTGATCCGGGGGGAGCGTTGTGAGCCATGGTCTGCGTGGTGTGGGTTGGGCCACATGGCTTTTACAATAGTGGTTATGTGCCTTTATACTTGGGTATTAACTTCACCAGGGGGGCTTATTCTTGTAATTGCTCTCCTGGCTTTACGCTTCGGCACACTGCGCAGGACACCTTCTAAGTACTGTGATCTTATACTGCTATACTTTAGCTCAGGTATCCCAAACAGCTTCAACAAATCCAGACCAAGAGTCCAAAGTCCAGAGTCCAAATTATCTAGAAGTAGTATAATTCTTTAATGAGCTGTTGAAGTTTGAGTACCTTGTTCATAGTGCTCATGGGTCTTCAGTTCATAGTTCTTCAATGAAGTTCTTCTTTTTTTTTCTTGAGGTCCTATCAGTAAGACCTCTGAGGTTTGGTCATCGTATTAGTTTTCAATGGATCGCACCATAATACCAGCTACTTTAACCTCTCTCAACCACAGAGTGCAAGTCCGTAAGTGTTTCATCCTTGGGTATCGTGGAGTAGTTTCCCGAGGCTTCCTGTGTGGCATCCAGTTCAGCATTGGAGTGCTGGGATGAGTGGGCAATAGAGTGTTGGGATGAGTGGGCAATAGAGTGTTGGGATGAATGAGCAATGGAATGTTGCGAGGAATGAATGGATGCTCCGTCTTCGTCAGTCTTGGCATTGGCCTTGGCCTTTTTGTAAGCTTCTAATTTCTGGAGCATGAGTTTTTCCTTGGCTTTCAACTGCGCAGCTTTTTGCTCCAACATCGCTGCCCTGTTGGACAATTCCTTGGCACTGGCAATCTCCATCTCCTCTAGCTTCTGTTGTCTCTCCAAGATGCGCTCGTGTCTGATAACGTAGGGCACGGTCTCAGAGATCTGCCGCAACTGGTGTCTCTGGGGAGCAATGGACAATCTCTTGAAAGAGGCGTCATTGGTGTCCACACGGTTGGTAGATGCATTGGAAATCGTGGACTTGTACGACTTCAAGGAGAAGTTTTCCCTGGTAGGCGATTCCACAAAGGTTTCGTTTTCGTCGAGAAGCATGGACTTAGGTTTCTTGGAGTCCGAAGACAACTGAGAAGCAGTGTCGTTGCTATCATGGGTCTCAAGCTTCATGGAGGTATCGTTGGCGTCGGTTAACTGGGCCAAGTTTGACATGGAAGGAACAGTGACCAGCATGTTGTTGTTCTCATCAACCTTGGACCGCACAATGGAGGCGTCGTCCACATCTTCATGTCCTGTGACGGTGCTCAACCGCTCTGTTCTGTAGGTCTCATATAAGAAGTCGTGGGTCAAGTCCTTGAGGTCTTGCAAATGGGAACCCAAGATGACCGATTTCAACACCGAGAAGTCACTGTAGTCGGGGTTATTGACATCCACCAAGCCCCAAGGGTACTGCCTTGCTTTTATGGTTTTTGTTTCACCAGTGAGAGTGTCTCTGATCTCGAAGTCCTGTTCAGAAGCAACCACGGCGAACGGCTGCAACTTAGTCAAGAACTTACACTCTTCGATCAAATCCGAGTCTTCATCCTGGTCATAGTCGTCCATGAAATTGTCGAACTGAAACACCGGCACGTTGAAACGTTCGATATCGATTTTGATTTGTTGTTTGAAGTGCTGCAACTCAGCCTCGGTGAAGGTATCAGCTCTGCCCACCACAGGAATGATGTTGACGAAGCGGGCCAACCTCTTCATACAGGCAATATCAAGTTCACGCAAACCGTGGCCCGTGGGAGTGATGAAGTAAAGCAACACGTGCACTCTGGTATCAACAAAACGAGGGTTTCTCCTTATCCGAGTCTCCTCCGCCAAAACAAGGTCGAACTGCTGCTTCAAGTAGTTCTCGATTTCAGTGAAACACATGTTATTATCCAAATTGTCACCAAAACCAGGCGTATCGATGATATTCAAGTTCAAGCGCACATTATCATCATCCACCAATTCAACATTGGTCTCGGTCAAGGCAATACCAGGCTCCTCATGGGCAGTCAAGGGCTCGAACTCATTGCGTGCTAGTATGGAGGTATTGGGCAAAGAAACAGCATGAGCCAGCGTAAACGAAAGTGTCTTTGTGTCAGTTGGATTGGCACCTTCATAAGTATGGGTCATGATTTTCCGGTTCAACATGCAATTAACAAAGGTGGTCTTACCAGTGCCCAGCTCGCCGGCCACCATGAAGGTGAACTTGATGGCCTTTTTGGCATCCTTTCTGTAGTTGATCATGGGGGAGGTGCCGGAAAGAGAGGGCAGGTTAAAGCTGTAATCCATGATGATTGAAAGGAGTAGATCGTAGCGGTGGAGGGCTTTGTTTGAGGTGCCTTTTTTCCTACACTCAGTGCTTTCAATGTGCATGCGTGCACGCCAGCGCGAACTCTACGCGAGCACCTATGGCGACGTGCTACGGCGACCTTCGAGCGTGCGAGCAAAGATCCGCGAATTTCTACTACAATTGTTTGCAATAGAAAACTCGACGGGCCTCGGGTCACGTGATCCGTGTTTCACTACTGAATGTGACACAATAAGAGACTAAGAGTAGACTAGAGTAGTTGAGAATCTTGAAGTTTTAGGTTATGGTCTTTTAACACTGGATAGAGAGATAGAGATTGACGTAGATAGACAGAGATAGAGACAGACAAGTAACATGAAATTATTTTTCCAGCTGATTGCCCATAAATTTTAGTGAAGAATTTTCTGTATCTATTATCTTTAAAAGAATCGTGACTTTTTTATGTGTATTCAAAAAGGTGAATGTTTATAGGTATGCCTATTTAATTAGACATAGACATAGACATAGACATAGACATAGACATAGACATAGACATAGACATAGACATAGACATAGACATAGACATAGACATAGACATAGACATAGACATAGACATAGACATAGACATAGACATAGACATAGACATAGACATAGACATAGACATAGACATAGACATAGACATAGACATAGACATAGACATAGACATAGACATAGACATAGACATAGACATAGACATAGACATAGACATAGACATAGACATAGACATAGACATAGACATAGACATAGACATAGACATAGACATAGACATAGACATAGACATAGACATAGACATAGACATAGACATAGACATAGACATAGACATAGACATAGACATAGACATAGACATAGACATAGACATAGACATAGACATAGACATAGACATAGACATAGACATAGACATAGACATAGACATAGACATAGACATAGACATAGACATAGACATAGACATAGACATAGACATAGACATAGACATAGACATAGACATAGACATAGACATAGACATAGACATAGACATAGACATAGACATAGACATAGACATAGACATAGACATAGACATAGACATAGACATAGACATAGACATAGACATAGACATAGACATAGACATAGACATAGACATAGACATAGACATAGACATAGACATAGACATAGACATAGACATAGACATAGACATAGACATAGACATAGACATAGACATAGACATAGACATAGACATAGACATAGATGCATTTAGGTAAGCACAGACATAGATTGTAAAAGAAGATAGAGAGTAAGGTCTAGGTATATATAGGAGACATTTTTAGAAATATGTATATATCTAAGACTTTATTAGATATAGGCAAATGTCAGGAGACAGAAGTCTAAGCGTACCAAGACTAAGTAGAAACAGTAGACTTAGTATAATACATATGAATAAGACTTCAAATCAAAGAATATAATATTGATAATTCTTAGCCATGTTCCAAAGAGTATGATAGTACCTACTTTTAGATATAGTATCAATACTATAAGAACAAAAAGTAGAATTTATTAGTAATTCTTGGGACTCTTCGATAGATCTCTAACTGCATTCTCTAAAGCATCGGTAAATGTAGATTTCGTTGCACAAGAAAGTTACATATGATTTGTTCTGGTAGATCTTAGATTCTTATTGGCACGTAAATCGCCTAAGCTTGTATTCATTCATGAACTCTCGAGAAGAGGAATATAAACGGCTTATACAACCTTTAAAGAGAAAACGTGGCTTCGAAAACCCCCTCACCAGAATAATAGTGGTGATTATTCTAGTTCATAGTAGGCCACAATGGTGCTTCATACAATAATAACCGAGGATACAGTATTTGGAATGGCCCTTGTTAGGATCAGATAGCAAAGGGTTCATAATAACTCTATGGGTAGTGCCCTGCTTAAAGTGAATCTAACATTAGACTGAAAATATACATTTTAAGCTAGAATTAATCTGATTATGAATTTCAGAAAACACTACTTTATGGTAAAAATTCTGGTGAAGTCGAGATGTTTTTATGAAGGCATAACAATTTGAATTCCGGAGAAAATCTCACCAAGACTACCTGTTCCATTCATATAGACATAGAGTGGTGAAGTGTACTATTAAATCCTGATGTCTACCTAAAAAAATAATAGGGTCGATGGTCTTAGAGAATCTCGTATAAGTTAATATTCTGTAGTCTGTAGTATCCAGTCTATTATTTTATATCCAGTCGAGTATGTATCATTCTAAGTAGTCACCATTTTGTATCCTTTACTCTATTCCATAGTGCCTATTCTCTACTCCAGTGTGTATATGTAGATCTAGTGTTTACTCTAGCATCTAGTGTGAAGTAATTAGTAATAATCAATAAGTAGATAGATCTGGCCGGTACATAGTTTCTAGTATTGCTCAAAAGAAAGTTATCTGAGACTGACTTGACCCATCTCAAGGATTGGAGATCGATTCCTTTGATATGCTGTTTGAGATCTATAAGAAGATAGAGAAGAGAAGTTGAAGCAGGTCTGCTACAGTACTCTGTATATAATATACTACTATAAAGCAGATTAGGGAGTAGGGTGATAAACTCTAAAGTATAGAGTATGAGTCTATAAAGTTCAGGTATGGAGTATGAAATATGAAGTTCAGAATATAGTGTATGGAGTATTGAGGAGGGTAGATCGTAAAGTGGAGAGTCCAAAGATTAGAGTGTGGAGTACTATAGTTAAGATATAGTACTAAGTAAATAAAGTAGTCATATCCGGAAAAGCAACCATTTAAAATCTTAGTTACTGATTGAACCCGGGAATTTAAGGGCCTGTTTTATATAAACCTTTATTTTAAAATCTAATATTTTTCATGGTGAAATATTCAATAAAGTAAGATGAATAACAGTAATAAGCGTGAAAGGCGTTATATGCCTGACCACCTATAATTAGTCTCCAGTCGCTTAGGATTTCCACTTAATTTCTGTTGAAAACAGGAGGCACCATAGAGATATTTTAGAAAAAATTCACCACTAGAGTTAATGAGTACCGGAAGTATTCTTATATGCCACAGTGTGATACATACTGCTAGCTTCTTGTGCACCCAGTACCTATTAATTATGTTCACTAGTTATGGTTCACACAGGTATATTAGTTTACATGCAGTTATAGTCAACGCAAATAGGAGTCTATCAATTGTTTATTTGTGTAGTCCATATTAAGTAATGTACACTATGTGTATGTATACACTGTACTCTGTGGTGTACTCTGTGGTGTACTCTGTGGTGTACTCTGTGGTGTACTCTGTGGTGTACTCTATGATGTACTCTATGATATGACTCTGTGCAAATACTGAGAATATAAATTTTAGCAGTTATACAGTATAGTAATACATATTATAAACTCAGTGTCTTGTTAAAGTGATCATATGAATAGTACTAATACTAGTACTGGTAGGTAGGTCAGTTCTAACACTACCCACCACTTCTTTCCACACACCAAGACTATATCCCAGTGGTACTATATCCCAGTGGTACTATATCTTAGTGGTACTGCAGCTTGGTGGTACTTATATTGGTGGTAATAAACTCAAAGTAATATGTTATCAGTACGTCACGCTACGAATATTTATCATGTATCAGTACTGAGGACTATTTCGCAGCAATACGCACGTTAGGAGCCCGCGTCAGTGCGCTCCTAACATGATGCTTCAAACCCCACATAATCCACCACAACCACAACCACTGCTACTACTACTACTATAACCATAACTACTCTTTTCCAGATACAATATGTTCAAAACCTTATCTGCAAAAACAGCAGTCAAACTCGACCAAGAGCTCATGTCCACCAGCGGCTTCTCCATCGACCAATTGATGGAGCTAGCCGGACTTGCCGTGGCCAAAGCAATCTATAGTCAGTACCCACCAACCCAAGATGAAACCTCGCCCCCAAAGGGAAAAGTGCTTGTTCTAGTGGGCCCAGGAAATAATGGAGGTGATGGGTTGGTGTGTGCACGTCATTTGAAGCTCTGGAAGTACCATGAGCCTGTGGTTTACTACCCCAAACGACCAGCCAAGGATCTATTCACGGGGCTCACAAAACAACTCGACGATTTGGGCGTCTCCCGGATTGATACTCTACAGGAAGTCAAGGATCTTTTGAGCGATAAAAGCGACAAAAAAGTGCATGTGGTGGTGGATGCACTATTTGGGTTCTCCTTTAAGCTTCCGATAAGAGAACCATTCGCTGAGCTTCTCCAGTATTTGGCTGCAAATTCCTCCCAAATTGCTCCCATTGTGTCGGTAGATGTTCCATCCGGATGGGACGTTGAAAAGGGCCCGGTGGACCTAGACATACACCTGTCCATGTTAGTGAGTCTTACAGCACCCAAGCCGTGCGCACGCTTGTTTCCTCAGCACAAGCCACACTACCTTGGAGGAAGGTTTATTAGTGATCTGGTGGCAGAAAAGTATGGCATTCTGGACTTGTTGACCAAGTACAAGGCTGATGAGATCATAGTTAAATTGAATGGAGACCAGTGAGTCAGCAAACCTAACCAAATGCTTTCACCAGTTATAGGTGAAAATAATTAACTGAATGAGAAGCTCGAATGACTCAAAAGTGATACAACCCAATATGGTATTATTTATTGTACTTGCGGTATATATCTTACTGCAGTATTATAATAGGAACGATTCCAAAGTGGCAGTTTCGACACGTGGGTATTTTAAATGAATGGGTGGTACTCCAATTTACTTCTCTATACTATAGACCACCATACTACGGTCTTTTTCGTATAGATTACTCCTACAATCCACACTACTATGACTATACTTTACTACTCCATCACAATATTACTCCACACCATGTTGTACTTACTACTTCTACGATACTATTTGATAGTATACGTTAGATTCTTTTTAAACGTCGTGTAGTACATATGTATGTATTTTCTAGGGAGTCAGGTAAAAACTCACTTTAATTAGGGTGACTAGATTACGATAATGGGATAGTCAGATGAAGTACAATAAGTTAGGTCAGAGATACCAGCAGAAGTACAGTAGAGTAGTAGGGAACTATTACTATATTCACTAGTAGAACATTTGTAAGTGTGACAAATGATAAAATGAGAATGCTAAGTCATAGAGCACAGTTGTTTCGGGTCTACAATATGTCTAGTCTATAGTCTACAGTCTACAGTCTACAATCTAGAATCTAAGAACTAGAAGTGGGGAGCTGGAAGTGACTGAAGGACAGTTCCCAGTAACGCATAGAGAACTAGAAGTGCTTTAAGGAGGCCGCAGGGTTGTTTTCAAATGAGTCCTCCATTTTTCGACTGGAATACTAGAAACACCATTAAGAGAGGTCCGGGATCAATCAGAATATTGTCTGAGAGAAACGAGGAACATACCAAGATATCCTCTACTTCTAGACCCCAGAAACAGCAAGAGTTAGCAAGAACCAGCAAGAACCAGCAAGAAACAGCAATCTGTCCAGTATGTCTAATCTGTCTAGTCTGGTCTACCTAGTATGTCTTAGGCCATGGTAATTATAAGTTTGTAATACTAGCCTGGTATACCTGGTATTATTATGACGAAAGTTGTGTCAGAAAATTTAGAAACACATAGTGGAGATTATCTCTAATTCAAACGAAAACCTAAGTGGAAGCCTTACGTGGACCTTACCGTAAGGTGTCTCTTGAGTTATTGAATATCTGTTGACTTCTCTTAATTGAAATTATTCAAAAGGCTGTAGAATTTCTTGAGCTTAATTTAGAAGTTCTTTAAATGAAGCTTGTTCAGAGTAAGATCCAAAGTGAGTAGCTCAGTGGAGTCTCTGGCTGAGGAGAAACCCAATGAGAGACATCTAGACAGATAATCATACAAATGAGGTAATCATTACTGATCTCCAGCCAAATTATCTCCAACCAAAACATTTTGTCTATAGCTCTGACTGTAGCTTTGATTGTAGCTTTGATTGTAGCTTTGATTGTAGCTTTGAGTGATAGTTCTGAGAGGTTATGAGCCCCGACTGCTGCTGAGAATTGCCGGTCTGGTCATATAATGCATCATATATATTTATAAAAGTTCTTGAAATATATAATAAGGTTTTAATCAAAGATATTTTTTTCGAATTGTAGTGGTAGGTACTGCATAAACAATGACATCCTTCGTAGTGTATTACCCAAGCCTTAAGAGTGGACATCCAAGCCTAACGGATATCTACCGTCTCCTCTACTTTTTCTTTACCAAACCAGCCACCATCTGACTACTTTCCTATTGGTCTTAATCACTTGATATTCATTACCGAGTTGTGGAGAATATTACCTTGTTGAGTGACTGTGATGCTATTGATTACTTACTGAAGATGCGGCTGAGCCTATGCTTGGTCCCCGAAGAGATTCTTTGACGGATCCCGAGTTTGGGTTCGGGGACTGATGGAAGACTCTTGTGTTTATTCTCGACAATGAATAATGGTAACAGCACTCTGTTCTGGGTGCGGACTTGGTGACTCTTTGGAATCATGAACCTGGAGTTCTCATAGTCCGCACAGATATCGAGATACACTTCATTTGGATCTTTTCTGGTAGGAGGCTGCTTGGTATAAGAGGACCTTGGAATCTCGCTGACCACTCTACGGGCACTTTTGGGTGGTACTTTGGGGCCTGCACTGGAACTTGAGAAAAGACTGTCAGTATCCTCAAAGTACAGCTTGTTAAAGTAGTACTCATAGAAGGAATTGTTGTCCAACTCTTCAGATAAGTCAATCTGCAGGATGTTGGAAGGCCCCGTACTTATAGAATTGGCTGAAAAGCTTCTTCTATGGTAAGGCAGGTCGAAAGTGGAGTTGCGCTTACCTGCAGGCAGTTTAGTAGAGTTGACGGAGAACGTGATAGATGACGCATCAGAGTACTCTGAAAAGCTCTCGTATTTCGTCTGGAGACTCTGGTGTTTTGACTGAAGACTCTGATGTTTTGAATCATTTAATGCAGACTTCGTAAGTGGAATGGCCGAATATGTCTTGTCGGAGGGAGGAAGACCCAGAGAGGGGTTGAATGCAGGCCGTGCATGAGGAAGTGGATCCAGGTGGAGTGTTTGCAGACTTGCATGATACATTTCCATTGGAAGAGTGGGAAAATCTCTCTGTTTTGGAAGAGGTTGGCAGCTCATGACTCTTTGGTCCAAGGACGAAAAGCTTTCCTCGGATTGAGAGGCCCCAGTGCCATACACAGGAACACTAACGATTCTGGTGAACCGGCGGATTTTATTTTTCTCTCTGTTATACACTGGAATCTGGGGAATATCCTGGGCAGTAAGAGTCCGGGGAGTATAGGAAGTCACTGCCGAAGCAAGGTCTAGCGCATTTATGCAGACCCGACTGGTAGGAGGACAGAGATCTTGGGCAGCAGGTTTCTTTGCTCGCGTCTTGGGGTTTCTAATCATGATGAAAGATTTTTTTTTCTTGCTATGATTTCTTGAAATGAAATTTTAGATCGATGCTATAGAAGGCCAGATGAGTTTCAAAAGCCTGGTGTAGTTGAGGTTGAATTGAGGTGAGGTAAGATAAGGTGTTGATGTGGTTGGGGGTGAGGTTGAGGGTGAGGGTGGGGGTGATGCGAGGTGGTTTGAGTTGAGAAGGCTGTGAGGCAGTGTTTCAAAGATGTTTGAGAAGAGAATGTCCAGAAACGAAGCCTGGAAATCTACATGATTTTATCTTGTTTGCATGACCAGATGGGGTGGCTTGCTAAGAGTGAATGGCGTGCGCACGTCGTGTATATTTGGGTGCGAAACAGCAGAACAATGGCAAGGCTTGGGATGAATGAGCAAAGCTGGAAGTGCATATTACAGATGAGAATGGCCCATTAAGAGGCAGTGCTGAGTGGTCATTTATTTGTTTCTAAGAAAGCGGTAATTAGGATAGAATGAATGTCGGCGGAGAATTATAAGGAGGGTGCTTGGAATGGGGTGCGTGGGTGCGTGCTGATAAGAAACTTTTCAGAGGCTGGTCGCAGGCCAGATTTATCGACCTCGATATATCCGCACCTGCATATAAGCTTGTTTTCCCTATTACATGCACTCCGAGATCTCATTAGCCAGCACTAGATCTAACTTTTGGTGCGAAACCGTTGCATGACAAGCTCCTTTGATACCCTAAGCTGCATTGACACGCTACGCTTTCTTCCCAATCGGGAAAAAATCTTGCTGTCATGTCATGACGAAAAGAGTAAAATTACTGAAAAGCTAGATTGATGAAGAACCTAAAAGAAAGTCGAATAGCTTGGGGTGACGATGTCACTGACGATATCTGGAGTCTACAAAGGTATGGCTTTTTCCACGAACACTTTAGTTCAAACAACAATTTTCGTGTCTAGAAAGTGAATGGATCATTGTGACTGTTATAGACTAAACCCAATAATAAATAAACAAAAAAAAAAAAACAAAGAAAAAAAAATACAAAGAAAAAAAAATACAAAAAAAAAAAAAAAAAAAAAAAAAAACAAAGAAAAAAAAATACAAAGAAAAAAAAATACAAAGAAAAAAAAAAATATCTGGATTCTAGGTGCTTCAATCGTTCATCACTTGTACACTGTTAGATCCTTGGACATTTTTGAGTGGTCTTATTACTAGTGTGATTGAAATACAACAAGAAGTCTTTGATACTGTGAATTTCTGAGATGTTTCTAATATCCTTGAAGCAATCTCTGGAGGTTATGAAAGTGTCGAGAAGTTAATCCCTATATCGAAAGAATTAGTATCTGGAACATTGAGTTACATGGAGCATTGAAATGGGAACTTGAAATCACCTTAGAATGGCTCTGAAAATGTAACAAACTACGAGTTACTCTTGACGGGAAGCTCTGAACTGCCGGAACTTTATAAAGTACTGAAGTCTATAAGTACTGAAGTCTTAAGTACTGAAGCCTATAAGTACTGAAGCCTATAAGTACTGAAGTCTCAAGTAATGAAGCCTATAAGTACTGAAGTCTATAGGGTACTGAAGTATTTAAGTACTTGGTAGAGTCAGTTATACTTCTGAAAGTTTTTTGATATGACTAAGATATCATGGATGTAGATGGAGAATGTACGGTTCATGCCTGGTACCCAAAATACCCCAAAGAGCAATCGTCACATTATATATTTACACATGTGAATGTATAGAAATAAACTGAACTGAATTTGGGTAAACCCGTACACCGAAAAAGAAAGAAAAAAAAAACCCGCTTGGCGTTAAAAGACGACTTTACTCAACGTCTATTAAAAGAATACCCTGAGTGTTCATGGGTCACGGAATCTGTTTTATTATGCGCACAGTGCACTGTAGTGGAATTCATAGACACGGTGCGGAAATCAGGGCCAAGTGCTCATAACACCCTTTCCACACTTTTTCCACATCATTAGTGGTAAATTCTTTCTACCTATTTTTTCAAGAAATGTACGGTTCCCCTCTTTATCTCTACTACAAGTACTGAGCTTTGGTAATATACTACAAATCTGTCTACTACTAGTACAGCCCACTGTACTCTGTACTATACACAGAGATAGGATGATTCAAAGAGACACTAACATCAATATCCGAAATGCCACCATCATCAGTTTGAGCATCACCACACTGAGATACACGTCATCACCCCACTGAAATTTACGTCATCACCCCACTGAAATTTACGTCATCACCGCACTGAAATTCACGTCATCATCATGCTGAGATACACTTTATCAATATACTGCAATAGTTCCAACAGCTCTAATTGATCTAGTGGTATATTTCGTCTGAAACCAAAAAAAAAAAAATAAAAAAATAAGACATAAAAAACCAGCTCACCCAATATAATCTCTTAAAAAAAACTTTTTCGTCCTATAAACACTATTACTCAAGTGACTTGCTGGTGCCCATTCTATACTGTACTCGTACTCAGAAACAGGTTCCTGCACACACCCTATCTCTGGCACTGGGCCCGGCTCACCTCTCACTACAGTATGGACCACATCAGCACCAGGATCTGGCACGGCCACGTGACCATTAAGATCATCTTCCAGGGTCACGTCTATTTGCTCCATGCCAGACGTAATGCCTACTTCCCTCTTTACTTCCTGCAAATCGCTGCCTTCTTCGATACCGTGGCTAACCTGCACCTACAACACAAGCCATTGTGGCTCCAACACCTCCACACACCTCTCCATTGGAACCTTCCCATTGGTGTTTTACACGATATGTTCAATTCAGAAAAATCATCATGGCTTCTTCTGCTCCATGCTCCTACGCCAGAACAGGGGTATCCGGCCCAGATTCTCCCTCTAGATGAACCAAAACGGCAGTTTTCGGCCATACAAAACCACGACTCTTTTGAAGATACAATTGCTCTTCAGCACGTTTATATGAATAGCTTGAAACAGGCCAATTACGTATTAAGCGGGAATTCCCGTGCTGTAATGAGACTTAGTACTGGTGATACACGAGTACTCTGGAAAGCGGTGGTTTCCAACGATTATTATCATATACAGGCTATCCACAAGAAATTATACACGGAGAGACTTGAACCAGATTCGAATTCCAAATCTCCTGTTACTGTTCCTTTGAAAATATACTTGGACCGGACCACAGTGGTGCAGGCACCATGCAAAGGAAGTACTAGTCTACGGCAATGTTTGGCACCATACATAAATTTACAGCAAACAGACGTGTGGATCCATGGAATCCGTGCATCTCAGATGTACGACCTTCCCGTGGAAAAAATATGGGCCCAATTCCATTACTTGGATATGGTGATGTATGTGGTAGCGTCTTCTATGCAGGCACGCTGAACACAGCCTGGAGCCATATTCTATACATCTTCAACTGTTTTTTCCGGTTAACGAGCAACCGACGGTCCGTGGCAATAGTGTCTTCCTTGAACGGCCCATTTTCGCAGAAGATAGTACGGAGCTCCTCCTCCGTGAAGAAGTATACCCTGGTACCATCTCCACGGATATAAAAGTTGTCATCCAATAGACGGCCCTTTTTAAAGCGCACCTGCGCCAAATCATAGCGCCCATAATCCCGGAAAAGAATGTGGCCGCCCGGTTTGAGTACTTTTTGAAGGTTGGCCACGGCATGGGCCCACTGATCAGGGCTCAAGGCCGAAAAGACAAAGATCATAATCACAATGTCCACGGAATGCGGCTCCATATCATCGGGAATCTGGCCCTCTTCGTTGGAAAGGTCCCACACCAGCGAGTATGCAGTGCCGGCCTTATGGTTCAGTTCAAACATCTCATTGCGCTTGACCAAGTCCACAGCCACCTTCAGGTAGTCACATGCATGCATTTTGAGCTGGGGGTTTTGGTTCTGCTTCAAGATGGGGAAGAAGGTGTTTCCTGCACCACATCCAACCTCCAAGATGGACACTGGCTTGTTGTAGGTCAGACTGGTGACCTCATACAAGGAAGGAAACTCGATCTGGAGCCATTTGCGGTCCTTGAAGAAGTTCTCTTGGTTGTTCCTATAGAAAATGTCCCAATATTTAGCCGGGTTGGAGTTATAAAGCTTTTTGTCAAAATCTTTCACGGGCTGCTCGTATTGTTTGGCAATGAGCTTCTGAGCATCTTCAATCTGCTCTGCTCCCCACTCCACGTGATCCCAGGCGTTGTGGTCAAACACATCCTGGTTTTCCGTGAGGTACCGCTGTCCGAACGTGAAGGGCGCATCCTTACCTATTCTGGACTCCAACGGCGGTTTCTCCTCTTTCTGTACTTGTTCACTCATGCTGAAAACCAATGTTGACCCGATGACTTCGCGCGCATCGCATCTCTAATACTAGCATATGGCCTAATACCACCATAATACCATTCACCCCCAACAGATATAGACACAGTAGAATTAGATTAATTAAAAAAAAAAGAAATAAAAAAAAAAGCGTAATTGAAATAAAAAGAAAAGGAAAACAATCATATTTCACCCGGTTTATGAAAGCTGATGTACTGATTAATACTTGTAGTGTGTATTCTGAAAAGCGACTAGGAGTGTGAATACGCAGGAATGCTTCTATAGACGTACCATCAGGTTCTTAAACACAGGTAATATTAAAGACGTTTCTGGATGTTTGGGTACTAAGTTGTGATTCATTAGATTTAAACTAGGTATCCCGCTTTTTCTTAGGGTTTAAGTATTTTTAAATGCTTCTCCTATTATTCGGTGTAGTACTAGTCTACGGTATTTGGGAAAGATACGTTTGGGTGCGAAAAAATGTGAACCAACAGATATAAAGTAATAACCAATAATTCACGATTAAAAAGCAGTTCCTTCTTACAAAAATTCCATACTAGTATAAATTAATATAAGATTGGTAAGCAGTAGCCAATAGTATTAGTTGGTGGTGATTGGTGGTGATTGGTGGTTAAATACAAGATGGTTGGTCATTGGTCCATGGTCACCACTATATTACTAACTATACTAGTAGATTAAGAGATCTACTGAATACTTCTGATCCGTTCCCGGTACATGACCCAAAAAAAATATGGTAAGGTTGGGTCTTTGGTTGTCATATAAAACATGACCCTAACTTAGACTATCAAGTCTATTCGACCATTTTCTGCTCATAACCTAAACTCTTCTAACTGATTGTTTCTTTCACCCGTCCAGGTTATAGAAGTCATTTATGCTATCTCATGTGATGTTCTCCAGAAATGTCCAGAAATGTCCAGAAATGTTCAGAGCTCTTTCAACTCTTCTCTAATACTAAATAGTGATGGATAGTAATAGTCACATGTTGCCATGGTAATATACGTTGATAGATTACTCTGGGATTAAGTAGTCACTCACACTCCAAAAGTCGCACTACTCTATGGTAGAGAAGAATGCGAAGAGGACCACCAAAGGTCAACTAAATTTTTATATAGCAAAAAAAAAGAAAAAAAAAACAGTCAAAATTTCATTGGGGTATGTTTAACATTGTATTATTGTATTTTGTTCTGGGAGTATGGAAGTGTGGGAGTATTGAAGTGTGGAAATCTGGGGGTCAGTAGAGCCTATGGAGATAATGTTGAGGGTATGGGGAAGTCATTGGTGGTCCATATATGCGAAGTATACTAGTGCGTCATAATGCAGAGATAAGGTATGGACTTAGACTACAGACAAGAGTGAGTACGCCCAAAACCAAAACCATACTATATAGGCTATTTGACACTAAGAAATACCCAGTAGTATAGAAATATATAGAGTGTTAGAGGTAGAGTACTATAGGCAGAGAGTAGTATAGCAGAGAGTAGTATAGCAGAAAGTAGTATAGCAGAGAGTAGTATAGACAGATAGAGCATAGACAGATAGAGTACCTTAGATGGTATCAAGATACATAGAGTACCTGTGGACGGTATAAATATATATTGTGCATGTTTGATCTCCGATCAACTCAGAATCTGCTTGCTTTGATACCTGAAGAATCCGTAGGCTTTTCCACCAACAATCTACTAGAGTACTTACACGCAGTATGGTGCTTACACTGGTAAGTAGTAGTGTACAGTAAGATATGGTACGGACAATGGTAGTGTCACAATGAACCTAGCACTTATCGGTATATGCATAGGTATAGACTTCAATGGGTACTCAATAGGTTAATGATTTTGATTGATACTCAATTGCACAATATTATATGCTCTGCATATGAAACCAGTGTAAGCATTGTTTTCGAGTACGATCCATAAACCATCAGATTCTTATAAACCGAAAGTTATCATTTCATCTTGCTTTAATTGACCTCTCTGGATTTGTTTTGGGATGTGTGACAATCAGAAGTTTAAAAAAATTTACTGATCTTATCAATAAATCCATATGATGGGTCCACATTCTAGCAAATAAACATGATAAACATTGGCCACTAAAAAATCCATAGAGTTTTAGTGTTTCACTAACCTTGAAGGGCCCTTTTCCAGAGTTCCCATTGACTTTATGTTTCGGGAAATCGCCTGGATATATAGATGTACCATAGAAGAACAATTGAGTTTAAAAACCCATCTTCTGACTGGTATCAATTTTATATCTCTAGATCCTGAATCCAATGTATCAAACATAATCTTTTAGAGAATGCTCACTTGACTAGGCTTTCAACACAACACACAGTATACTATTGTACTGTATCTTAGTGTTGCTTGTAGTGCATGGTTCGAAGTCCGGGATTGGCGTGTCTGTCTCCAAAAAGTATAAAATAACAAGTGTGCAGGAGGAATTCATGATTCGGGAATAATGTGTACTCTGTGGAGCAGCATATGGAGGGTATAGCCTAGTGAGAATTAAACAACATCACGTAGTGCCTTCTATCTGTCCAACAGTGCAGTACAATTCAGTACAATTCAGGAACAATTCAGGAATAGTTTTGGTAGAATCCGGTATAGCGACAATCCAGGTGTCGTGGCCAATTGTCGAATTCACTATTGTTGAGCAGCTTTTCATGAAATGCTTAGTAATGACAAAAGGACAATAGGCCACGTATTATTTTGTATCATGGCGGATTGGTATCACATCCAGACAGACACATGAGCGTCCATAAACAGTATGTTAGTATAGACCAGCAAGTAGTATCCAATAGATATCTCCAAGTCAGTTCCATTGAAATCGACATTCATTCATGAGTAAATGAATAAATCCCTTGGCACTTGACTAAATGAGTAAATCTTTTGGTACTTGAATAAATCAGTGGATACATCAGTAATCAATGGATCACTGGAGCTATTCCCTGAATAGGTCAGTAGGATGGATAGTTATGTGTTTAAAGTCACGTGCAAACTGCTTCTTCAAGCCGCAACTTCAACCAGAGCTAGCGCCTTGATTTTCTCATCAAACATAGCACACTTGATGGGCATATCAAGTGAGTAGAACGGGTTCTTCATCACATAATCACAGTAGTACATGTAGCACTGCTTGTATACATTCCCCACGGCACTGCTCTGACGGTTTAGTTCGCCGATTCCCGACCCCAATTGCACGGGGTTATATGCAGCCTTGTGTGTTGGGCTAGTGATGATGATAAACTTGAGTCCGGTGAGGGTTTGGAACACATATAAGCTGAACTGGTCAGTATCCACGTGCTGAAGTCCCAGGAGATTAGTGTTTGGGAGTTTTGCACGTGATGTAGAAAGAATTTGCTGGTTGATTGAGGAGTCAGCACCGTCACGGGCTGCGGCGGGCCTAAGTTTGGTCGCTATGGCGTGAACTCCGTGGAGGGTGCCTGCTAGGACGAGGTAGTCATTGACGGCAAGCTTGGTAAGACCGGCGTTGATTTCCTGGTGGTATATGAGTCCTCCCGCCTTATTGAGAATAAGCAAGCTGAAGAGTTTCATGTGCTGGAGCTATGCTGGGAGTGTGCTGTAGTGTATGGGGTTGGAATTATGTGAGATGGTGTTGAGGTGATAAATCAGACTCACCGATACGCGAGCATTTGATTCCGGATGCGAAAAAAGTAAGCTTCCCCACCAGGAGTCGAACCTGGAATCTTCTGGTTCCAACAGAAGTGGTTACTTTCGTAGCCAGACGCCTTGACCATTGGGCCATGAGGAACGAAGCTTGAAAATCCTGAAATATGCTTTGACACACGGTGTTATATATTGAAACATGGACAAGCCATTAAAAGCTGGAAAAGGACAAGAATGATGATTGTTTAAGAGAAGCATAATAGCTCATAAACAAAATAATGTGTCTTGGTCATTCTATATCTAAATTTGGTGTCTCAGGTGAAGCTTTTCAGGACCTTAGATACAACCTAATCCATAGTCCACACTACTTTACACTGCTAGTTTAATGTAAATTTATCTAAATGGTGTGAATAGGGTAATTAAATACGTAGTGAAGTGGAGTCAATGAGTCAGAATATATGAGAGGGTAATGGGATAAAGATACAACTCACTTCCCCCCCCCCCCCCCCCCCCCCTGATACTTAATTTCTCATTGTTTCATGGTATCCACCAAGTTAACAACTTGAAGAATCTCGTTCCACTCATCGTCCCTTCACTTTGACGGCTTTTTATTCATCATTCACATTCTATCTTCTTCTTTACCCTTTGGTTCTTCTTTATCCTTTGGTTCTTCCTTTGCCTTATACTTCTTTATGAGCTCCTCATGTTTTCTTTTCCTCTCACCCGAAGAAACTTGCCGTTTATGCCTTCTACTGCCTTCGTGTATTTTCCAGCTGGCTTCTCCCACGGCCAAAAGCGGCTGTCCCTTGGAGTCCTTGCACACAGGACACTCGTAGTGTTTCCATGAGTTTTCAGATTCGATTTTCTTGTTGCTCTTGAACGTGTCAAAAAATTCTGCTGTAGGTATCATATTCTGTAAATGATGTGGGGCTTGATCTTCTGTGACTGCCAAAGGCCCATCTTTCAAAAACTTGCTTGCGATTGAAAGACCTCGGTCGTTGACTGTACTGCTCCATTGGGTCAAGTCGGTAGCATCGAGAATATAGAGTTTCCCCCCGTACTTGAAATTGAAACGAGCTTCTTTGATTAGCTCCACCCCCAAAAGCTTCTTGATCCACTTGACTTGGTACTTGGCATATTGTCTAGTGCGGATCTTCATGCGCTCCACGCCGTCTTCAAATAGCCTGCTATCTGATTGGCCATTCTGTAACCACGGCAAGAACTCCTTGAAGCCAATCACCTGCCATAACCCTTTGGTGGGGTCCAACGCGGGCACGTGAGCGGAGTAGAATTCGTTCAATTCCTTAATCTCCTCCAAGGCCCCATTCTCCATCATAGTATCCACTCGCTTATCTAGACGGTCTGCAAGAATTTGGGGGTCACAATAGACCCAGAAAAGAAGCGTGTTGTACTTGAGCGAGGAATCCTCCATCTCGTCCAATTTCTGGTCCCGGTACATATCGCTAGGCTTCTGACCAGTGGTGAAGTAGATCTCCAAACATCTGCGAAGCTTGCGTTTATCCTGAGGATGGAATTTCTCGCTGATTATAGGATCAACATTCGCTAGCTTGGAAAAAATGGCCTCCACAGGCCCATCGAGCAATTGCTTCTGATCTTCGGTGAGTGGAATGACACCCAAATCCAGTTCCTTTTCTCCCACCGTCTTATTATGAAACAATAAGCTCTGTAAGTAGTAATGGGTGCCTCCTATGATGATAGGGGTTTTGTTGCGGGAATGGATGTCATCGATGGCAGCCTGGGCTTCCTGCGTATACTTGTGGATGAAGTAGTCCTGGCTCCAAGGTATATGGTCCATGACATGGTGGACCACGCCGTGCCGCTCCTCAAGGGGGTGTTTATTGGTAATGATGGGCACTTTCTGGTACACCTGCATGGAGTCTGCGTTGACCACTTCTCCATTGAGCGACTTGGCTAGCTCTATGCTGAACTGGCTGTTAGTTGTGCCTTGAAAGGGAAACCGAAAAAAGGACATACTTGTGATTTGCCGACACCGGTGGTGCCCACGATGGCAATGACGTCTTTTTTGGGCTTGGTCATCATGTAGTTCTTGAGATACCGCACGTAGCGTAGGAGCATAGGCCTCTCGCAATAATACCCAAAACCTTCTTGATGCCGCACTGCAGAAACCATTCTATTTTCCTGCACATAAGAAACATAGGCAAAAAAATACATAGTCCTGTCCAGAGCACCACTAGCCAAATCGGACATCTTTCGTTCTATCCCAAGTAAATGCCCGGTGTCCCGTTGGGGCTGCCAAATGAGATCCTGTACGCATGGATTTCTCCACACCTTCAAGGTTTTCTTGGTTCCGGATCAAAATCCCAAGATCTCGTGCTTCTTGGCGTCGGTTATAAAGATACTCATCGATTTCCTCCAACACCAAAGAACCCTTCTTCAAAAAATCCGAGTAAAATGTAGAAGCCTGGTTGAGGTTAGCCACAAGCTCAAGATAACCCACATATACATCGTGGAATCTTTGTAGAGCCCCAAAGCGGGCATCGTTGGCTGGTCCACGAGAATCTCTCTTAGCAGAGACAAACCGGCCATTTGCATGGGCGATCTCGGCCTCCAACGCCATTTGCTGCTTCTTCTGTTGCTGAACGTAATTCAAGTCACTGGTAAACACCTTGATGTGTTTTTCGTAAATAGGCTCGAACTTGCGTGGCTCGATTTGGCCTTGTTCATCTTGGTAGGCCTTGAGATCTGTACGGGCCGCACTGATCACACTGGAGAGAATGTTCTGGTCCCGGAACTTGTGTTCTAGACTCAACAAGAACCGCTCTCTCTTCTGCTCCATATCCTGGCCCTTCAAAAGAAGGTTGCGTAGATCTGATACACAACCAGCCAAGCCGTCATTCAACTTGAGGTAGACTGACTTTGGAATACTCTTTAACAACGCCTCTTTTCCGCCGCAAAACACTTCGAGATCGCTCTTAATGCTCTGGTAGCCTTGGACAATCAACTTATCACTGCCTTTACCAAGGTCAAGGTACTCCCGCATCTTGTTCAAACGCGAAGTATAGTCTGCACTTGCTTCTTCTGATGGTACTCTACACCATCTAGCGGTGCCTTCCCGTTGACGCATCAAATCGTCCTCATTTTTTTCCATTTCAATGCGTTCTTCACATTTGGCCACTAGCTCTGCACAGTTGCTAGCCAAAACAGAGATATCTTCCATCGACCGTTCAATGAGCTGGGTCCCTCCAATGGAGAGGATTTCCCGGGACTGGTCCACGATAGTATCTGGAAGAGACTCTGTTCGCTGGAGAGTATCAAGAGATGAAGGAAGGTTTTGAGAAGCCAAAAACTTAGCAAACATTCGGGACAATGCAGCCAATGGTTCTTTGATGTTCTGCACAATGTACTCATCCTGGCGTTCCTTAAAAGCTTGTCCAACCTGAATGATGGAGAAAGGAAGGAGAGAATTGAACACAAGACCATCACCCTCCGAGAAGGTTTGTGGGACCTGGGGCTCCACCATGGAAATGGCTTGGATTTCAGGTAAATCACCAAACTCCGGAACAGGCTTGAGGTAAACAAGATCGTTTTCCCTTTCTGCAGACCGTAGACACTCTTGAACGGTGGTTGTAAGCCCCGCCAAATCTTGTAGCACGCTCTCTTCCACATACAGCTTATACTTCAGAGCCTCGGTGCACACCTTCAGAGCCTGCATTAAGTAAGCCACCTGCTGGCCATATTCAAAGTTATCCAAGCACTGCACAGAAGCCCGGTAAAGGGCAGCAGCTTTGAAGTGCAAGTGTTTGACCTTCATATAATTGATCCATTCCAAAATAATGCAATTGGACGAAGTACCATATTCCAATGCCTTAGCATAAGTGAGCGATACTTTCATAGAAAGTCGGGACACCAATGAGTTCTTGACGTTTTTCCCTCCTATGGCCTTCTGCCAAAAGATCTCTTGTGCTTGTGCCAACATCACCCATTGAAGTGTGACAATTGCAGTTTTTTCAAAGTCTGGACCCGGGTTACGAGCCAAGTACTCGTAGCAGCCTGCAGAGAGCTTAAAGTAATTGCAAGCATTACGAGTTCCATCGTCAGTATGACGACTTTCCTGGTGAGCATTATGGCAGTATAAAGAGCCAAGCTGATAGACCAAATTGGCCTTGACTCCGCTCCATTTGGAAGTGGGTTGCAGTCGCGGCAGGTGCCCTAGAGTCTGGTACCAATCATAAGTCACCACATTATCAGGGAACTTGCGCTCAATGTCCTGTATCATATGGTAGTATTGGGCAAGTGTTTGTTCGTATTGGGCAAGATCCACCGACGGATTCTTGGCCCCCTGTACTGTATTGGTATGAGTACTTTGCACCAACAGTAGGTCCTTTGAGAAGGCCGATACGGGCTGGAAGAAATCTTTTCGTATGGCTTCAGACAATGCCGTTTCGACATCCACATGGTCCACCACCAAAAACGGAATCTGTAGTAGATTACTGAACATGGCAGTGTAAATCAGGTGAGTCAATGTATCAGGTGAGTCAATGTATCAGGTAAGTCAGTGTATCAGGTAAGTCAGTGTATCAGGTAAGTCAATATAGCAAGTGAATCAATATAGCAGATGAGTCAATGTATCAGGTGAATCAATGTAGCAAGCGAATCAATGTAGCAAGTATTGTATAGTGACTAGTCAGAAAGTCAATGCAGTAAGTCAGTGGATAAGGAAATTAATAAGTCAGTATTCGGAAGTGAGCTTATATTTAGGGTATAGTGAGTCAGTAGAAATCAGTGAGTATTTAATTAAGGGACACTTGATAAGGGGTATATAATTAAGGTGTAGTTGGTAAGGAGTATATAATTATAGTAAATAGTGAGAGTGAGTGAGTGAGTGAGTGAGTGGGTAGTAGAACGCGACACCGAATCACCTTCAGACACTCAGAACATATACACCCCATACTGAGAATATAGGGATCTAAAACATAGACTTATTATTGTATTTGATTAATTACTTTTTTAAGAACTTATTATTTTTATTCATTACTTTTATTCTTTAGACATGATCAATAATTATTTATTATGATAATCAAAAAAAGCACTAAATTTTTTTATACAGTATAGGTAGGTGTTCATAGGTAGGTGTTCATAGGTGGTTGTTCATAGGTGGTTGTTCATTGGTGTTTATATGATGTAGTGTAGAGGTATTGAGTAGTGCAATGTGGAGTAGTCAGGTGTAGTGAGGTATTGAGTAGTGTAGTGAGGTGTAGTGAGTGTAGTTAGTGGGAGTAGTGGAAAAGTGAGATGATGATTGAGATGATGATTGAGATGATGATTGAGGGAAGGGTGGGGAGTGGTGGTGCGGAAAGAGTATAGACATTGTGCTAAGGACGTATTGGTTATAATGTGTTCAGTCCATAGTGCGGAAGAACAGCATGGTATAACAGTTAAGGTTAGTGATCAGAGTAGCAGAGTGCTAGTGATCAGGATAAGAGTAGTGATTATAGTGGATTGGGATCTGAGCAGATTACTTATTGTTTACGATTGAATCGGATGCGGCTAGATCAATTACTCTCTATATCGGTGCAATCTCTATAGAGTGACTGGATCTCTATAGTAGTGACTAGAAGGCTAGTAAAGAGAAGACTTTATCAATGACCAGAAGATGACCTTGGTAAGTACTAGAGTAATGATGGTGACCAGAGTGCCTAGAGTGACTGTAGTAATGACCAGAAGGGTGTAGTGATGATCAGAAGAATGTAATGGTGAATAGACACTAGAGACTAGAGACTAGACCAATATTGGACTGGTAATGACGGGAAGAGGATAGTGATGAATACAGACTATATCAATCACTAGGTGACTAGAAGAGGATCACAAGACTACAAGACTAGAGACTATGGTAGAGGTGGAGAGAACGACTATGGTAGATCAAAGACTGGGTGACTTCATGATAGTTGACATGGTAGTGACTGGTAGTGATTTTGGTACTGACTATGTGACTATGTGACTAGAGTAGTGACTGGAGTAGTGACTGACTGACTTCTAATACTTGCCAGACCATTTAACGAGTCTGTGAAAACTATGGTAGTGACTAGATTACATGACTGATCTGTCATGAATGAAAAAATCGTGGAAATGACTTAGAACACCAATTGTAATCTTTACATTTCTCAATGTAGTAGAGTAGTAGTATAGTTGTAGAAGAGTAAAGAAGTAGAGAAGTAGAGTATTAGAGTATTAGAGTAGTGCAATGAATTCTGGTGTAATGATGAGTGATAGTGGTGGGAGGAAGTATGAGGTTCTCTAGTTTACTATATTGATGAATATTTGAATGTAGTATTAAGGTTTATAGTACACTGGAAAATAGTACATACACGTATTTCTGTATCTGAAATAGTTCATGGAGATGGTCACCACCGACAATGGATTATAGTACTTGAACATGGCTCATTGGCTGCAACAACCGACTGCAACAACCAAAAACACTTCTTATACTACTACCCAAAATTGTTCCATCATTGGCTACTTCACTGAGCAACAGTGTATAGCGTGGCAGAACAGTATGGGGAATATTGGATCCACCTATATTTGATATAGAGCCAGGGTCATTAGTTAATGGATGAGTACTTAGTAAATGATAGATAGAAGACCATTAAGTAGTGTATGACATGGTTTCTAATAGGAAATTGACTGTAGATTTCAGAGTAGATATCAACAGTATTAATAGACCAGGTGGATCTCTGGGTGAATCCCTGAGTGACTCTCTGAATGGATCTCTGGGTGAATCTCTGAATGGATCATTGGGTGAATCTCTGGGTGAGCTGGATGGGCCACCAAGAAATCACCATGAGTAGTATAGAGTAGTAAATGTCACTAAGTGTAAAAATACTCAGCAGTCAATACTAAGTAGTCTCCAGTCAACAGTGGATAAGTGTATCACTTAGTAGTGATTATCCAACATTGCATATAATAGTGAGCACTTATTAAACCGTGTAGTAGACCAGAAGAAAATAGTACCACTGGAACTGAGCACTATCTGGGCATTGAAAAACCATTGGATAGTGAATACCATTTGGCTTCAGCAATAAATCTCATACTTCAGGTCACTTGGAATAAACCCTAGTCTTTACTCTATTCTCGGCTGCTCTCACACGGTCCACTAGGTCCGAGAGCATGGCCAGACGGGTTTCAATGGTGATTTCTTCATCTTGTGCAATAGATTTTGTGACGTTAAGCTCGGAAGTATAATTATGAAGCTGTTCCGAATTTCGCTGAATTTTCTGGCACACACTGGCGAATGTCTGGGCATTATCCATCAATACCAGCAGCCGGCTGATTTGTGTATCCAAATCATGGGCACTGGCATTCAACTCATTGAGTATTTGATAGATGGTATCGATAGTTTGAGGCAGTTCTGGAAGTTTTTGCAGGTCCACTAATTCTTGCACCTTTTCATGAAGAGACATCTTTTTTTCTTGGGAAGACTGATTTTTTTCAATCTCCTCCTCCACCATTGCCTCTGCTTTTTCCCAGACTTTACTGTCCAATGGCTGCAACCGAGAAGGAAGCAAACTCACTTGCTGGTCGTAATCAGACTTGATAAGAAGCCTGGCCTCGTGGAGAATCTGCAGTGCAATAGGGTCGTGGCCCTCCTCATCAAATGTATCTGGGGACGGGATAGGAAGGCCTTGCTGCACCACCAGGGACTGCGTAGCTTGCTCGTCCACCTGCCGTAGCAATTCTAAGGCGTTTGCATTGGAATTTGCATTGGAATTGATATTGGAATTGATATTGGAAATGGGCTCACTTTGAACTATAAGTTCAGTCTGTAATGGAACCAGTTTCTGATGAGTTGGTTCAGGCATCTGCAGTAGCAACTTTTTGAGCTGAGCCACCACTTTTTTCCGGGACACTGGTTTCTTGGACTGTAGTTGAACATCTCCTGTAATAACAGGCACTGGTTCCTTTTGAGATAATTCTCGTGAAACTTGTAGGATATGAGAGTCGATCTCCAGAGCCTCATCTGCAGCTCCAGGCAATGGCAAGTGGAGTTTCCTCCGCTTATTCTGGTGCTCATCGAGACCAGTCACTAGACCAGCAGCAGACTTGATATTAGTCCTCAGCACCTTTTCCTTTTCCTTTTCCTTTTTGGGAACCCCCTCTCCGAGTCCCTTCACACTCACCTGTTTCTGGAAAGCCAGATGCAGCTCCACGTTCCGTACCTCTTCAGCCAGAACATCGTACTTGCCCGGAAGAGGAACGCGTTCATGGGGGATATCAGCGTTATAGTCAAACTCCTTTCGTCTGGCCTTATTTTTCAGGGTCAAGCTGACGTTTATACCTGCAGCCTTCAACTCACGGCGTTTCTGGAGCAACGCAATGCGTCTGCTCTCATCTAGAAGCCGTTCCCGGTCCTTCCTCTTGGCCTTCTTACCCTGAGTATTAGCAAGACGGGCCTTGGCCTCCGAAAGCATCTCCCTCTCATCCTCATCCATATCCTCAGCATCCGGCCGTGATGGAAGACTTTCAAAGGCGTTTCCTAAGGCCGGGAGCGCCTCGATGCCCGGGCCCGTAAGGTCCACGTTTTCGGCGTGCTCATCATCATCATCATCGCTGCCTCTATTATTGACTGCTGCGTCCAAGAGTTTCTGGTACCGCTCCACACACTGGGTGGCAGTTCTGCCCATGATCTGGGCCACACTGCGCCATTGGTTGGGCAAGAGTTTGGCGAGGTCAAGTAACTTGGCATCATCTTGTTTCTCCCACTCATTGTTGCGGATCGAGGGGTTGAGGTACTCATTCCACCGGGCCTTGGCCTGCTTAGCAGTTTTCTTGGGTAGAAGCGATGCCACACGCGCCCATTGTGTGAGTCCATACTTGGACACTGCTGCCTTGAGGATCTGGTCCTCGACGTTAGTCCACACGCCTCCCTTGACATATATCGGAGGAGCCATCACGTAGTCAGTCAATCAATAGTCAGTCAATAGTCAGTCAGTACTAATGGTCAGTAATCGTAGTAGTAGTTAGCAGTAGAAGCACTAATAGTCAATCAGTACTAATAGTGAGTTATCTTAGTAGCAGCACTAATAGTGAGTAGTTAGTAGTCAGTAATAGCGACTGATAGTAACTAATAGTGAGTGCGAGACTGGTGCGAATGTGGTGCGAAGAAAGTGGTAGATGCTGTGCGAAGACTTGCGCGAAAGAGTAGGGAGAGAAGTGAGTAGTAGCGCGCGATTAGCTTGAGGAACTCAGCACACCTGGGAGAAGTGCGAACTGTGTATTTAGTAGTACCTTCCATCCGTGCGATCAGTATTGGTTGGAGATGGTGTATTGGGTGCGCACCCTACGTACCTCCAAGAACCAAAGAACCATGAAGCCATAAGACCTTTACTTCAAACTAACTTATTTTAAAAGCATAGACTAATGGTCTGATTTTCAATTACTGTATGATATTCTATTACTGTATGATTTTCTATTACTGTCTAATACATATTACAGTCTATTACACTCTGGAGCTTCGAAACACTAGATTTACTAATAGACTAGAATTAAAACGATTACTAGAATATCCTGTTGGAGAAGAATATCCCGTTGGAGAAGAAATTTAAATTCCACTTAAAAAAAAAGAGTACTTCCTCATATGAAGGTTATGATCCCAGCCACCCTATGGTATTTCGCAATCAGTGTCTTAAAAGAACCATAACTAGTACCATAAATTAATGCTTCCCCAAAACTAGTACTATTGAAGACATTATTAAATATGACTAAAAATCAACTGCTCCACCAAAACATATCTAAGGGTGTCTCACCATATACTGTTGTTCCACTATACCCTGTACTACACATTACAGACTACAATACAGACTACCATACAGACTACAGTCTACAGTCTAATTCACCTGTACTACAGACTACTCGTTGACTAGACTATAACATGGTAGCAGATTTGGTTACATTAAGAAATTAAAAAAAAAGGTCTACACTTCGAAGAAGCTGCTATTAAATTTCTACTTGACTATGTAGACAATTAAAATTCTCCCTTGGTTTGGTTTTTGTTGTACTACTGACTTGATCACTCTGTCAAGGTCACTCTATTAAGGTCACTCTATTAAGGTCACTCTATTAAGGTACTGTATCTAAGCACCACATAAAAGAGTAAGTCAACCAAAGTAAGTCAGCATTTCAATTCTTATATATTTCTGAACTATCATCTCCCTCTCCCTATCCCAATTCATCCATCCATCCATATATATATATATATATATATATTGATATATAGTTTGTCTTTCTCTTTGTTTTTTTTTTTGGCCTGTGTTAGGGTATAAGAGTGATGTACTGATTTGTGCGATGTCACTGGACTCCATGGACAACCTCAAGACTGCCACGGCCCTAGCTCTAATAGCCCAGAAACATATTGTGCTTCAGACCCAAGACTATGTATCGTGCAGAGAAAGCCTTCTGAAAGTCCTCTCCGAGTGCTTAGGGATCCGTGATATTGTGGAGGTGGATCTACTACATGAACATACCTTTGACCAGTTGGTGGACCGGATGGTGCTTCGCCAGGATGGTCTGCAACCTGTATTGCATGAGGTGGTGATCTGGAGAAACCTTGAAAACATCGAAATGCCCTTGAGTACCCGCATCGGTATTACTACCATTTTCGACCAGTTGGAGAGGTACAACACTCTAGCGGCACGGTACACAGCCCCTGAAACCCCACTCAAGCTTGGCCCTTATATGATTAAGGCACCGGAATTTTCGCTTATCATACCTATTTTGGAAACTCATGGTTCGTTTCCCAAATTGAGCCAGCCGGTGAAAGACCGCTTCTGGTTCTGTCAGAGCTTTACCCAGCACAACGAACCCGTGCCTCCGGCCATTTCCCGGGATGAACTCCTTCGGGTCCGGAAAGACGTTGAAACCGTCTATGCTAGCCCAGAAATTCAGGAGTACGTCTGTTCTCTCTTGGTGTTCACACGCTCACATCGGCTCTGTTCATTGGCTCCTTTAACCACCCGCCCCACGCTACGGGCGCAGAAAGGAATCATGCTCTTGGCCAAATCGCTCGTTGTTTATGGCGAAAGGACCTCGGCTGCCACCAAATTCGTCACTCCTGAGTATATCAAGGTGGCGTTCCGTAAGATCGCATACTGGCTCGTGGACTGGGAGGCCAACGAGCTTTTTTCGTCATCGGACGAAACCCTAGACTTCCAACGAAGAACAGAGATTGCCATGCTTACGGGCGATTGGTATGGAAGTGAATGGGAGGGGGTCAGGAGGTATTTGGACGGGCACTTATCTATGGACGATGCGCACTCCACCACTGGCTTCACCAACCGATTAGTGGAGGAGGTGCTAGAGACCGTTGCGCCGCCACTATAAGCAATTTTAAAGAGTCTAAAGGGATTTGAATTATTCAAGAGATCCAATTGGCTTAATGTTTTTGATTAATTTATGGTGTGGTGGTTACAAGTGTTGATCATTAAAGTGTGACTTGTATTATATTCAGGTTGTTGATGTGTGGATACTACTAAAGGGAATATCAGAAAAAAGGTGTGTGGAAATAGGGTGCGAGTATTCTGAGGGTCAAATACTCAAATTCTCAAATTCTCAAATACCCAAACAAAGCCCATAAGTTCAATGTTCGCGAGTCGCAGTCATTTACGTTTGCGAACCATTGAGACTTATGGTTCACTGAATCATCACTCTTTATTACTGAGACAGTGATACTATGGAAAATAACTGCTCCTTTTCTGAGATCCAACTACTGACTTTCATGAGATCCAACTGGCTGTTGACTTTTATGAGATCCAACTGTGTTAGTGATTCCACATTATCATAGTCAGTATCAGGGACAGGCATGAAATGCAATGTTAGACTAGAGCTCAGCTTACTACATGGGCTTACCATAACTTCAACAGAACCTACTTCTTACTGGAGGTACCATTGCTTTAGCAAAGACTGTTCCTGATGCTTGTTCCTAATGTTTGGCTTCTGAACAGAGACTCCGAATTGAGTTTCAACGACACCTTCATATTAGCAGGACTATGAAGGAATTGATTTCCTCAATGATCTGTTAAAGAAAGGTATGAAGTCAGGAATACAGAAATCACTTGATTGTGAGATTCAGGAATCTGGTATTTCTGAATCAAGAGTGTGAAGCCTCTTCATGGAGATCTTGGGCTCATGAAACACTATTATGGACCATTATGTTTATGGATCACTAAATCGTGGACTTTTAATGGATCATTGAGTATGGAAAGATATTCAGAGGATGTGAACTCTAATACCCATTACCAAAAGTACTTGCTTTGGAACATTAATCTTATTGATCTCTGAATCACAACACTGGTTCAAAACTGAGTGTTAGATTACTGGATCTAATGACTACTTCCAAATTGGGTCACTGCTTTATTAAGTGTTGATTGTTACTTGAAATATCCAAGTCTCAGTCAGTCCTCACCATGTCATGGCCCTCCACAAAATGAACAAGAACGTTCTTATCATTTTGAACAGAAACTACGGCCTCACCAGACACTGTATTGTCGTTCTCTTTGGACATGGTGTTTTGCAGTCGTTCTCTTTGGGCATGGTGTTTCGGGTGTTGACCATACAAGACACCGTTCGCCGCAAACCAAAGATAGAGAGTTGAAGATAATCGTGGAAGGCAGTACTTGTTGAAATCGAGTTGCAGAAGTCTAGTGGTTTCAAAGACAAGAGCTCCAAATCAGAGTTCAAATCAGATTCCAAGTCAGAGCTCAAATCAGAGTCTAAATCAGAGTCCAAATCAGAATCAAGAGCTTTGAATGAATGGTTGATGAATATCAACTCCATTGGCCTTTATGGATTTTATGGGCACTCTCTACATCCATAGCGTGGAACGTTTACTGGTCTATTGTGTCACTATGAGTATATGATTTTTCGACACTGGCATTAAAAAAGTCAGCTGAGTGATGCTGATTGATCTCAAGTGATACTGATTGATCTTAAGTGATATAAGTGATATAAGTGATACTAGGAACTAGAACTATGGTGAATAACCATCTGAGATTTCAACCACCAAAGTATCTGGACCCAAGGATTAAGTGGATCGAGATTAACTAATCAATTCAAATCTGGATCTCAACACCAAGTTTATAATTTGTGGTTCCCTATAACCAACTGGATTCTACTGACCACCAGACTTCCACACCATTTTCGCACCCACACTCACTCCTACACTCACTCAATAACACATGTATTATATAGACTAAAGTCTTTACATGAAGATAGTACGTGAAGATAGTACATGAAGATAGTACGTGAAGATAGTATATGAAGATAAATTTATACTAAATATGGTATATGATACTAGATTGCGCACTTCATTTTATATACCCCACAAAGTAGGGTTTTATAATTCTATCCCATACTTTACTATTGTATTCTAAAAAATTATATCATACATGATATACTATCTTAAATATGCTTTTATTTATCCTTTCAATATATTAGAATAAGAATAGGATAAAAATAGACTCATAGAGTACGGTACGTTTGATTGGCTGACTTATTCCATTCATTAGTAATTTACTTAGTACATTGTTAGTGGTTTATTAGTGGTTTATTAGTATTTTATTAGTGCCTTTATTAGTATTTTATTAGTGGTTTATTAGTGGTTTATTAGTGTTTTATTAGTATTTTATTAGTGCCTTTAGTGCCTTTAGTGCTTCATTAGTTCTTTATTAGTGCTTTATTAGTATTTTATTAGTGTTTTACTTAGTACTGTATTTTATTAGTACTTTATTTTATTAGTACTTTATTTAGTCCATGAATCAGTGAATATGGAATGCTTGGGTTTACTGGACTGGGTAACCACTATGGTGAGCACTGGGTAAAATGGCACTAGGTAAAGTGGTACTGGGTGAAGTGGTGAGCACTGAGCCCTGAGCACTGAGCATTTGGAGAGCACTGCATAGACTGTGTGGGACCCCGGAATTGTCCAGACAATAGAGACGTATTTCCTGCACACACCCTCCATACACTCCTAAACTTTATCTTTTTAATTCTGAGACCCTGAAAAAAAGATTTAACCCTTTTTTTTGGCCTCTAAAATCGTAACTGGGGCTCTTGCATTGGGTTAATTTGTGCTGAGGTAGCATGGTGCACGGGTGAAACATTCTTCCACCTAACCATCCCACCTAACCATCCAATAAACCTCCACTAACCTCCAGAAAAAAAAAAAAAAAGAAAAACATAAACACCATAAATTACTTAAATTTTTTAATATTCCTTTTAATACTGAAAACCTTATATATATATATAAAGTTTTTGTTTGGAATCACTGGAAAAGGTCTTTTTTTTCTTTATACAGTACCTGCATATACCAGACCCGTACATCCGTCGGTTGGCGCGCGCTTACTTAATCCAACAACTCACCCACTCGCGAATACACGTACCCCTAACATTGCTTCCATAACAGCGTCCAAGTACTAGTGTCAAACCCCACAATCAACCAACCACCTTGGGATTTGCACCGCCTACTTCGTTGCTTTCTGATCACTAATTGATCCCCCTTTCCCCCCTGTTTAATCGTCTGTCTGTCTATTCCCCCTCCATACTGAATCAGAATGTCCGACATCCCCATCAACTTCACCCAGTTGACTGAGTTGACCCAATTGGGCATCCAGCCCCAGTCGCTTGACTTCAAATCAACCACCTTAGAGTCCGACCACTACATTTGTGTGCGAGAGAGCGGCGCCCAGGGTAATACTGTGGCCATTGTGGACTTGGAGAAGAACTTTGAGCTTACTAGAAAGAACATGAGCGCCGACAACGCCATCATGCACCCTAAGCAGAATGTGATTGCCTTGCGGGCCAACGGCACGGCCTTGCAGATCTTCAATTTGGACACCAAGCAGCGGTTGAAGTCTCATACCGTGGAGTCTCCTGTTGTGCTTTGGAAATGGTTGAATGACGAGGTGTTGGGTCTCGTGACTGCCAGTAATATCTACATTTGGAATGTTTTTGATGGCACCAACAATGGACCTGACAAAATGAGCGACAGACATGCCACCTTGAACAATTGTCAGATCATAAACTTTGTGGCTGAGCCTGCTCTAAATTGGATTGCTGTCACGGGTATTGCCCAAGAAGACGGAAGAATTGTTGGTCACACTCAGCTTTTCTGCAAGTCCAGAGGTGTTTCCCAAGCCATTGAAGGTCATGTGTGTAAGTTTGCCCAGATAAAGTTGAATGGTGCTTCGGTGCCTACCAAGGTCTTCTGTATTGGAAACAAGACAGCTTCCGGCCAGGGCAACTTGCACATTATTGAGATTGACCATGTTGATGGCAATCCTCCATTCCCCAAGAAAACTGTGGACATCTTCTTCCCTCCTGATGCTTCCAATGACTTCCCCATCAGTTTGCAAGCCTCCGACAAGTACGGAATCATCTACATCTTGACCAAATACGGTTTCATTCACTTGTACGATATCGAGACTGGTTCCAACTTGTTTGTAAACAGAATCACCGCAGACCCTGTGTTTACGGCGGCTCCTTACAAGAACGGCACTGGTATCATCACCATCAACAAGCTGGGTCAGGTTTTGGCCGTGGAGGTGGACAAGAACAAGATCATCCCTTATGTCTTGGAGAAGTTGTCAGATGTGCCTCTTGGTTTGTCGCTTGCTTCTCGTGGAGGGTTCCCTGGAGCCGAAAATTTGTTCAACCAGCAATTCCAAAACTACTTGAACCAAGGAGACTACGCCAATGCTGCCAAGATTGCTGCTTCTTCTGAGCAATTGAGAACTCAGGATACCATCAACAAGTTGAAGCACATCACTCCTCAACCGGGTCAGATTTCTCCCATTTTACAGTACTTTTCCACTTTGTTGGACAGAGGTTCGTTGAACAAGTACGAATCCGTGGAGCTTGCCAAGCCTGTTTTGCAGCAAGACCGTAAACCGCTTTTTGAGAAGTGGTTGAAGGAAGACAAGTTAACTTCTTCCGAGGAGTTGGGAGATATTGTCAAGTCGTACAACGATACTGCTTTGGCCTTGGCCGTGTACATTCGTGCTAATGTTAACATTAAGGTGGTATCTTGTTTGGCCGAATTGGGCCAGTTTGACAAGATCTTGCCCTACTGTCAAAAGGTCGGATACGAGCCTGACTACACCAACTTGATTCAGAACTTGGTGCGTGTCAACCCTGACAAGGCTAGCGAGTTCGCCACGTCTTTGTTGGCCAATGGAGAAACCAGCTTGAACGTCGAGAACATTGCTGACTTGTTCTTTTCTCAAAACTACATTCAACAAGGTACTGCTTTCTTGTTGGATGCTTTGAAGAACGACTCTCCTGCAGAGGGCCACTTGCAAACCAAGCTTTTGGAAACCAACTTGTTGCAGGCACCCCAAGTCGCAGATGCCATTTTGGGTAACCAAATGTTCAGCCACTACGACAAGCCAAGCATTGGAAAGTTGTGTGAGAAGTCTGGCTTGTTCCAGAGAGCTTTGGAGCACTACGATGACTTGAAGGATATCAAGAGAGTCATTGTGCACACCAACGTGTTGCCTGCCGACTGGTTGGTGTCCTACTTTGGCCAATTGAATGTGCAACAGTCCATGGCATGCTTGAACGAATTGATGACTAACAACTTGCAACAAAACTTGCAGGTTGTGATTCAAGTGGCCAGCAAGTACTCTGACTTGCTTGGTCCATTGAACTTGATCAAACTCTTTGAGTCTTACAAGTGTAACGAGGGATTGTCATACTACTTGTCGAGAATCGTCAACTTGACCCAAGACCCTGATGTGGTTTACAAGTACATCGAGGCTGCTGCCAAGACTGGCCAGATTAAGGAGATTGAGAGAGTTGTTAGAGACAACAATGTCTACAATGGAGAGAAGGTTAAGAATTTTTTGAAAGAAGCCAAGCTTGATGACCAATTGCCTTTGATCATTGTCTGCGACAGATTCAACTTTGTTCACGACTTGATTTTGTACTTGTACAAGAACAAGTTTTACAAGTTCATTGAGGTTTACGTTCAACAAGTGAATTCCGCCAACACTCCTCAGGTTGTTGCTGGTCTTTTGGACGTGGACTGTGATGAGACCATTATCAAGAACTTGTTGATGTCTGTTTTGGGTAGAGTTCCTCTTAAGGAGTTGGTCAGCGAGGTGGAGAAGAGAAACCGCCTCAAGATCTTATTGCCATTTTTGGAAAAGACTTTGGAGGGCGGATCTACCGACCAGGAGGTGTACAACACTTTGGCCAAGATCTACATTGATTCCAACAACAGCCCTGAAAAGTTCTTGGAGGAAAATGACAACTACGACACTTTGTCCGTGGGTAGATACTGTGAGAAGAGAGACCCATACTTGGCCTACATTGCCTACTCTAAGGGTGGTAACAATGCCGAGTTGATCAACATCACTAACGAGAACAAGATGTACAAGTACCAGGCCAGATACTTGTTGGCCAAGTCGGACTTCCTGTTGTGGGAAACCGTTTTGTCTCCTGACAACGAGCACAGAAGACAACTCATTGACCATGTTATCTCGACCGGTATTCCCGAATTGAGTGACCCCGAGCCTATCTCCATCACTGTCAAGGCCTTCATGGAGAACGACTTGCCCCAAGAGTTGATCGAGCTTTTGGAGAAGATCATCTTGGAGCCTTCTCCTTTCAACGACAACACCTCGTTGCAGGGCTTGTTGATTCTTACTGCAATCAAGGCAGACCCTACTCGTGTTGCCAACTACCTCGAGAAATTGGACAAGTACGATGTGGAGGAGATTGCTCCTTTGTGTATTGACAACGACTTACTTGAGGAAGCCTTCTATGTCTACGACAAGTTTGAGATGAGAAACGAGGCCATGAAGGTTTTGGTTGAGGACATAATGTCCCTTGACAGAGGAGAGCAATATGCTGAAAAGTACGACACCTCTGATTTGTGGTACCAATTAGGAACTGCACAATTGAATGGGTTGCGTATTACCGAGGCAATCGACTCTTACGTCAAGTCTAAGAACCCAGAGAACTTTGAGCAGGTTATTGAAATCTCCGAACGTGCAGGCAAAGAAGAGGACTTGATCCCATTCTTGGACATGGCCAGGGAGACCTTGAGAGAGAGCTTAATTGACAATGCGTTGATCAACTGTTATGCTTCCTTGGACAGACTTTCGGACATCGAGAAGTTTGTGGCCGGCCCCAACGTGGCCGTTTTGGAGGATATTGGTGACAAGTTGTTCGAGGCCAAGAACTACAAGGCTGCCAAAATCGTCTACTCCAATGTTTCTAAGTACTCCAAATTGGCTACTACTTTGGTGTACTTGGAAGATTACCAGGGAGCAGTGGACTGTGCCAGAAAGGCCTCCAACACCAACGTGTGGAAGCAGGTCAACAGCGCATGTATTGAAAACAAGGAGTTCAGATTGGCTCAAATTTGTGGTTTGAATTTGATCATCGATGCGGACGAATTGCCAGAATTGGTCAAGACCTACGAGACCAAAGGTTACTTCAATGAACTTATTGCACTTTTTGAAAGTGGTTTGGGCTTGGAGAGAGCTCACATGGGTATGTTCACGGAACTTGCTATTCTTTACTGCAAATACAGCCCCGAGAAGGTAATGGAACACTTGAAGTTGTTCTGGTCCAGAATCAACATTCCAAAGGTTTTGACCGCATGCGAGGAAGCTCACTTGTACCCTGAGTTGATTTTCTTGTACTGCCACTACGAGGAGTGGGACAATGCAGCATTGACCATGATCGACAAATCCGAGGTTGCTTTCGACCACTCGTCCTTTAAGGAGATCATTGCCAAGGTGTCCAACTTGGAGATCTACTACAAGGCCATCAACTTCTACATGGCAGAAAACCCCACTCTTTTGGTGGACTTGTTGTCAGTGTTGAGTCCTAAGATCGACTTGCCAAGACTCGTCAGAATGTTTGTCAAGTCTGACAACTTGCCATTGATCAAGCCATTCTTGATCTCCGTGCTTGACAAGAACAACTCCATTGTCAACAGTGCATACCATGACTTGTTGATTGAGGATGAAGATTACAAGTCTTTGCGCTCCGCCGTGGAGAACGAATCGGCCAATAGATTCAACTCGTTGGACTTGGCCGAGAGATTGGAAAACCACTCGCTCATCTTCTTCAGACAAATTTCCGCTACGCTTTACACCAAGCACAAGAAGTTTGCCAAGGCCATCTCCATCTTGAAGAACGACAAGTTGTGGGCAGACTTGCTCAAAACAGCAGCTCTTTCCAAGTCCACCAAGATTGCCCATGAGCTCTTGGACTACTTTGTGGAAACCGGAAACCACGAGTGTTTTGTTGCACTCTTATATGTTGCCTACGACTTGATTGAATATGACTACGTTCTCGAGTTGTCGTGGTTGCACAACTTGGGCACATTCATCAAGCCATTTGAGATCTCGTACGCCTACGAAAACCAAAAACGGTTGAATGAAGTGTATGCCGACTTGCAAAAAAGAAAAAACGACACCAGCCCTGCTGATGAGAGTGTGGGCCAGCCCTTGATGATCACCAACGGATCTATGATGGGCCAGAATACCGGTTTGGGCTACCAGCCCACGGGCGCCGGCTTTGGAAACGCTTTCTAGATCTCAGAGCCTTTTCGTGGTTGATTGGGGCTCTGAGCTCAAGTAAGATGTTATTAAAATAAATGTTTATCGTTATCTTTTGTAGTACACTATACTAATGCACTATAGACGAAACCATATAAAATATACCAAAGTAGACATCAGCATACATGTTCTTACTCACAGATTGAAGAGGATAACTTTTTCTCACAGACTGAAGAACATAACTGATACTCACATACTGAAGAACATAACTCATACTCACCATTAGTATGAGAATGCTTTGTCACAAAAATTATACTAGATTTATGACCGTACAGCACTAAGTGGTAGACTAAAGAAGTGAACCTTAGTGAGAATTTAATATGGAGTAGTATTTCAATATGGCTCTATACTATAGTATCATAAACCACTGTTGCATGGATTAAGAGGCCCTAAACCACGGCATGTACGACCTTAGACTCAGCCATTCATAAGACGACACTAAGTAGTCAGACCTAATTGAATTTAGAGATGGTCACTAGAGATGTAAAAGGCATAATCTCACAGAACTAATCCTACCAGACTCACTTCTAGAATCACTACCAAATGCTACACTATAGTAGTATAGTAGTATAGTATAGTAGTAGAGAAGTGAAGGAGTGGAATAGTAGAGTAATATAGTAGTAGATACGTAAACTAGTAGAGGAGTGGAATAGCAGGGTAGTATAGTGGTTGATACGTAGAGAGGTAGGGAAGTAGGGAAGTAGAGGTATAGTACTTACTACAAAATCTATGTCCGGCCAATAACAAGTACGAGTATCGAAGAGAACAGTACTTGTGTATGGAGACTGCCGAGGTGCCTATAGGTTGTCCTAGCTTTGGAAACGGGTGCACTTGTTGAAGAATTATACCTAGGCCTTAATTCAAGTCGACCACCATCTACAGTATGAAGACATAGTGACGACTTTTTGATCTACAACTCCGTCTCTCTGTAATTCGGATAGTAGAATCTAGACCACCTGTTACTGTCTATGTCTATGTCTATGTCTATGAACATTTCCTAAAGCTCTATACATTCCATGATTTTTAGTCATTCTAGGATTTAGAATTGGTTCTCTGAATTAAACTAAAAACACCAAAATAAACAATCACTAGAGAACATCTATGACAAAGAACCAGAAGTTCTTACTATAACTTTCTAATAGTACTATTAAATGTATTAGGAATTTCAACTCAGACTCAGACTAAGACTCAGACTAAGACTAAGACTCAGACTCATAGTATCACACTTATATACCATTCACATAGTACTTAGACTCAAACGTAAATTCAGGTTAGAACCGTAGGTTCACACCAGACTCAGTATCATAAATTTCTTGGGATCTAACAACTTGAAATTGAACTTGAACTTGATCTCTTAGTAGTCTCTTACGTGTTTCGTATGTCGTCTATGTCTTATGTTTATAATAGCAACACTTGATTGTACTTCTACTACCACTAATCAAAATCACAGACATACTTATTGCTGACTATTGACTTTAAACTACTTTTTCCTTGAAATAAAATTCTAAAAGGAATTATATCATCCATTATATTTCTATGCGATCTACATGTGTTTAAATTTCTATTAGGCGTCTATTAAGGGTGGACTGAATTACTGAATCTATTACATATAATGATAGTATTCGAACAGAGAGTAGTAGTGAGTCGAGTACTGTTGTTTTATATGCACCTAAGTCTCCTCCACAATCTACATTTTTTAGACTATACCTTTTTTATACTCCTTTCATTCACTACTCATAAACAGAACCAATGACCATATTTTTAAACCCTTCAGTCATACTTATTCAAGACTAAGCCAGATACGATTCCATGGATTCATGGCCATTCTAGTCCACCTATAGTCAATAACACACAGTCGTCCTGCATAGTCACTCGATACAAATGGTACTTCTAGTCCTCCTACATTCTATTCCATAGTGATATACATTTTATTCCATCCTTATATTGTATAGTCCTCCTGCTTCAATGGACGATGCTATCCAACCACTCGGGTTATGGTATCACTGTAATATGTTAGTGTACTGGTCTACTACTCCCTATAACTGTATAGTAAAAGTACTCTATAGTACTATCACAATCACTACTATACTTATGAAGTTTTACTTCGGTTACTACTACTATGACTGATCTACTATTATATTACACAGTACTCTATAGTCTATTGCATGTAGTAGTCTCTCTCTACACTTACTCAATATCTTGTAATACTGAACTACTCTCTTCCGGATATACTCTAAAATTCGAAACTAAATAATATCAGCACATTTGTTTAAGCAATTTTGGTAATCAACTTACCCTTGGGCTTTTCTTCCGTGAACAACTTGTGCCATGTGGAAGGAACCTCTGAAAGTGTGCTCTTTTCCTTGGAAACGTCTACCAAGTAATAGCCATCCGTAGACAAAGTACCCTTCTTGACAGCACCAGTGATGTCCTGGATTGCTTGGCCAAACTCGTTGACAAAGTCAAACACAATGAACCCTTGGATCGAGAGTCGGTTCAGAATCACCTGGAACCAGTCCTTGACCCAGGCCTTGGAAGCATCGTTATAGCCCGCAATGGAACCACAGGCAATCACACGACCGTATCTCTTGACGTGGCCAAGAGCAAAGTCCAAGAAATCTCCTCCCACATTGTCGTAGTAAATGTCTACGAAGTCGGAGCCAATGATCTCGTGCAATTGCTCCTTGTAGTCAGCATCTCTATAGTTGACACAATGGTCTGCACCCAAGGACTTGACCCACTCGACCTTTTCCTTGGAGCCAGCCACTCCAATAACTTTGGAGGCCTTGAACAAGTGCTTCGCAAGTTGCACCACCATGGACCCTGTGGCACCCGATGCAGCCGATACCAACACCGTCTGGCCCTCTTGGATTTGGCCGATTTTCTTCAAACCAAAGTATGCAGTCAACCCAGTAAGGCCAATAGTCGACAAGTACATTTCCGAAGGGATGGAACGGTCGACCTTAGTGGTCACCTGCTTGTCATCAACCACCAACTGCTCAGCCCAACCAAGAAGCCCAACGACCCAGTCACCTTTTTCGTACTTCGAGGATTTGGACTCGAGCACCTCGGCCAAGCCCAAGGATCTGACCACCTCGCCCTTTTCAATGGGCACATAGTAGGTTCTGGAAGCATCTTGGTTGGCCCCAATCCAGTTTCTCTGCGTAGGGTCATTGGAAAAGTATAAGAGCTTGACCTTCAATTGGCCTTCTTTAAGCTCGGGAAGCTCCACGTTTTTGATTTCAAATGTGGACGAGTCCTCGTCCCAGGCCAAGTTAACATCTTGGGTAGGAGGAGTCTTGAGGAGAATCTGAGAAACCATTATAGTAGCTTGGATTTTTTTTTTTTTTTTTTAATTTGACTTTGTGAAAAATTTGTTGTTTTCGGATGTAGTTTTGGAAATGACTTTGAATTTATTTCGAGTCTGAAACTGAACGGTTGCAGGAATTTAAATTGTCTGGATGTGTCGGAAGAACTTGTCGTATGATTGGGTGCAATTGACGTCAGTGGGCCTGGAGCAACCGTCCGCGCACCTGCAGAATGACCTCTACCGGCCGCCGTTAACCACTCCATACATTCCACCAACCAACTCCACCAACCAATTAATGCAACCAATCACAATGCAACCAACCACAATGCAACCCCGACTCCTTGTAACTACCATATTCAAAGGACCAAAATTCGAAGCAACCAAAATTGTAAGCAATCAAAGTTTCAATTGATGATAAATTGGATCAGAATTGTATCCCTGTTTTAGGGCAATGTATCAGGGCATATGCAGGTATGAACTGAGTGATTAGTGATCAGCTGCAAATGATTAGTGATCAGCTGAAAGACCATCAAAAAAAAAAAAAAAAAAAAATTTCGAAAATGAACTGAACTTAATTGATTAATCCCTTTCCGTGCATATAGCGTACGATTTTGTGAAAAACATTGGGTAGGTCCTCGAGGTCGGTTTCACAAAGCATAGCTTGAATGGTTAAGCTGTGCGATGGGTCTCCAACTGTACAGTCACTTGTTTCCACCTGATGGTCGTCACAGACCAATTCCACTCTGTAGGAAGAGTTGTTGAAATTCCATGTCACGTGATGACACTGTAAATCTCGATTCACTGATATTATGGGTTGTGTAGACAGAGAGCCTAGAACGTGGCCCAAGGTGGTGGCCTGCACCTGGTCGAAGAGATGGTGTTTCCAGAGCACGTGCACCAAGCACAGGCGGACCTTCTCTGCAAACCGCTGCAAACCCTCTGTTTCATTTTTGTTTTGGAGATGTTTCAGGTACTGGTCTAGTGGCACATACACTGGTGTAGTGTAACGGAAGATATGCCATGGTCTGGCCTGCACATTGTCTTTCTGCTCGGTGTTATATCTCCGGAGAATGATATAATGAGGAGTAACAAATTTCCCTTCTCCCGGAGAGAGCATATCAAACCGTAGTCCAAGTAGTGCATCCTCCTGAGTATCGTATAGGTGCAGGTTAATGGGAAAAGCGGTGATGCCGCCAAACCGCATGATACTTTCGGTCAAGGCCACATGGCCTGCGGTGGCTTTAAGCAGAATGGTCTCCAAGATACGTTTAGAGTCCAGAGAACCCTGATTGTTTTGAGGAGTGGGGATTTCAGGAAAGTACTTGCTGATGGAAGGGTCAAAGTATGAGTAGTGGATCAATGCCGGAGCTTCGTCTGTTTCATGAGGCACTGGTTTTATGGGGACCACTTTAGGCTTGGCGAGGTTCTTATGGGAGCTTTCTGCCTCAAAGGTCCTGATCTCTCGTTGGAGCTGTTCACGCTGCAGCACAAGGCTCCTAACCTCTGCCTCGAGGCTATTGATGTCTTCATCCAAGTGCTGGATCTGGGTTTCCACCAACATGTTGATATGAGATAAAGCGCGGTCACGTGTGCCATCTACCCATACGTAGTAGTGCTTGATATTTGTAGACCGTAATTTTGTGGTTTCTGTTTTTTCTTTTGGCTTTTTTTTTCTTTTGGCTTTATTATGGTTTCGAGATGTTGTGATATTATTGATTCTAGGTATGATTTGGATTTGGATTTTTTAACGAGTGTTTGGTTTATGGAACTTTCTCAGTACAGCAGATTTATTACAATACTACTTTTCGCACCTGGGATTCATTGTCCCGTATTCATTTACTATGAACACTATACAGCCCTTAAGCTATGCAATAATAAATATTATTTTTTTCTTTTCATTTTTTTGGAACATATCTTCATTTGCATCCTTTTATCATTTATAGAATCGAAGATGGTACTAATGTAATTCTGGTATTTGATAAGAAGTGGTTAAGAAGAACACGATTCGTCCGGGCTCAAAACCATGGGCTGGTCTGGAATTGTTTTATACACTATTTTGGTCCAACAACCAGAAATACACCCTTTGACAATTTTCTACAAAAAAAACACAGAGACCCTTCTTTCCTTTTATTTTATTTTATTTTATTTTATTTTTTTTTTGAGTTTTCACCTACTGCTCCATATACAAGTACAGCAGTACACCATATACTCGGACCAGAAGCATATACTTTCAGGTACACAGCAATTAAAGAGAGGACCCACAAAAAGATTATTCATTAAAGTATAAAGTAAATACAGACATCTTGTTTTTGAGGATATCTAACTTTGAATTGGAGAGAGGTGAATAAGCTATTGAAGATATATGTGAGATATATGTGGGTATTGATGTGCCCTGAAGTGTTATAAGGTCAAATTCTGTGGCACTTACGAAAACAAAGAGATGGAATTACTTTGAATTAGTTCAGTTATTCAAGTTTTCAAAGTCTAATATGATATTTACGATGTTATTTTGGAGTCACTTACGGTTCCGTTTACATCTATCCTGACCCATACCACTGTACCTATCTTACTAGAAGCAATTTCAAAGCCAGAAGTTTTCCTACTGAGGAACAGGATGACCCTGAAAATGAGAAGTACCTTTTCGGTTACCAGGCTAAAGTCTAATATACCCGAACAATACGACTATTATTATTATTTTTTTATATCTTTTTTGTACTTTTTGATTCCTGATAAATCTAAGGGTATATATACATAAACATGGTTCAGGCTGTCCTGTCTCAGTATCTACCATTTAATAATGACATCATTTTAGTATTCCATAATCTTTAGTATTTCATCTCAGTATGTAATAGTCTCACATTTAGTGTCTTCAGTGTCTTCAAGAGAGCCTAAGCCTGGGATCAAAACCATTATACCACCAGATGTTCACATTATATTCCTGATGTATTCTTTCAAAAAAAAAAAAAAAAAACAGAAGTCATATACCAAAAAACAAGAGGATTAATTGTTTCTATAGCCAAATTTCATTTGGTTATAAGTAGTAATGACATTTTGCTAGTGTCTGGTTTGCATCCACTAATCGTGTGTACTGCTCTAAGTGTCTAGTGCCCTAGTGAGAGTGCCTCGTGCGACCCAATACACTTACTCCAGACTTAAGCTTTGCTTGCGACTTACTCTTTTCCTCTTTCCTCTTTTTCCCCTTTTCCTCTTTTCCTCTTTCCTGATTTTGGTAGTAGTAGTAGTAGAACTAGTAGTGGTAGAACTAGTAGTGGTAGAACTAGTAGTGGTAGAACTAGTGGTGGTAGTACCTTCCAAGTAACCTGCAATAGTCTTTTTAACTTTCTATATTTCATTATAGACCCTAGTTCCGGCCATACTCCTAATAAACCTCAATTAATTCAAATGTAGTAAATATTGTTTTAGGGGGTCTGGAATTAACATCCCAAGGTATATTGAAAGAGACTAAAATGCCTTGATTCTGACTGAACTTCAAATCGAATAAACCAAATAGTCTCAAAACACCAAAAGGCCAAGAACAAAAGACACTAAATGGAGAGACGCTAATTTAACAGACTAAATAAACAAACACTAAATCAACAGTGTAAAATATACAGTGGTGGTTAAACTTTAGTATTTAGGTTAACGTCTTGGTTGATTATTACCTCAATGGTTAGATACTTGTAGATGCAGTTTAGCTAAGACAGAATTTCTGCTTTTGAATAGTGATTTTACTGAATCTTGAACTGGGACTATGGGCATATTTTGTGGCTTCTTTAATGTCATTAAATTATTAAGTGCTTGTTACTTGTTAGAGATCTGCTTCTATAAGAACTGTTTCTTCCTACAAGTCCTACTCTTATTAGTAATTTGTTAGTCAGTCCGTGGATTTTTTACCACTCTTTCAATCCAGTGCTTCTTCGTAAAAGATTGAGAGTAGAGCTGCAGTATCGAAATAATAGAGTTCAGTAACAGCAAAGTAGTTTAATAATATAGAACAGTAACAGTAGGTAAGAACCACTATAGCTTGGATAGTAGCAAAGGATAATACTTTCTAATAGGCCTGTGAATGTCACTATCTCAAACTGGTGTTACATTTATATCTTTTACAGTGTTAAATCTACTTATACTACAAGCCTAGGGATTGAGTAGAGTAGCCTCTGAGTTGGATTAGAAGAGAGTGTAGATCCTTTTCTTTATTAGCACTGGTAGTATAGAGAGGACGGATATGGTCTATAAGATAATAGGTGGGTAAATTACACTTGGTTCATAAACTAGAACTGACTAGTATAAAATAGGACTGGTTAGTATAGACTAGGACTGATTAGTATAGACTATGAATGACTAGTAGAGACTAGGACTGGTTAGTATAGACTAGGACTGATTAGTATAGACTATGAATGACTAGTAGAGACTAGGACTGACTAGTATAGACTTTTTATAAGCCTTACTACTTCGAATGCTTATCCCGATTACTGCGAAGCTAACATTGTATATCTGAACCACTGTGCCATTTGAAACAACCAACAATGGGGATTGGCATGATATAGATTGAAATAGTATATATTGGAATAGTATAGCACTAAGTACTATGGGTCAGCATAAACCTATAAGTAGACTAAAATATTGGTTCAGGTAATATGCCAATAAGTACCCGGTACGTTCTAGCTAATTTGATAATATTCCAATGAATATGTACTACATCTAATTGGTAGTAGGTCTGACCCCCTAGGATAAAATCTTCATTTTCATTGAGAACTAGAGCCAATAGAGTTTGGGCTTAACATAAGAGTAAAAAGGTGACTAACAATTTATACTTCTCCTACAATTACAGACCTATTACAATACATACTGTATTCAATTCTCATATAGTATGAACATTTTTTGGAAGAATACCTATATTCTATGTAGAGTAGATTGCAGTATAATATAGTATAGTAGAGTATAATAGTATGGTATGGTATGGTATGGTATGGTATGGTATGGTATGGTATAGTATAGTATAGTATAGTATAGTATGGTATAGTATAGTATAGTATAGTATGGAGTAGTAGTAGTAGTAGTAGTAGTAGTAGTAGTAGTAGTAGTAGTAGTAGTAGTAGTAGTAATAGTATAGTAGTATAGTAGTATAGTAAAGGGTAGTAAAATATAGTACAGTACAGCATATTGTATAGTAGAATAAAAACTAGACAATATAGTGTAGTAGTCAAACCATCTCTGTTAGATCTTGTTGTCATGAAATGTCTAATATCTGAACCACATCGGATCTAACCCCTTCGCCCTTAAGTTAAATTTACCAAGTCTGTACTCAGTAGTGAATCCAAAATATTGTTAGTAGTAAGTTATATAGTAGTGGATTGCTCTTGGTTGTATTAATGTAGTAGTGTATTGTGGTAATGACTCTAGACCCTTTGACGCTAGCAATAAAGTAGTCTCGATTTGAGGTGTCAAGATAACCAGCTATTTTTAACACCATTGTTCGGCGCAGCTAATTGTTTTTTTTTTTTCTTTTACGTATGGTCGTTAGTTCTACTTAAACCATTGTTGCGACAATATGGATAATATGGTTATTAGCATCAAATACGAAGCACGAAGCACGAAGTACGGAGCCTCCGTCCATATACCCTCCCCTCCCCCTCCAACCCGATATAGCAGTTTTTTTCTCTTTTTTCTTTTTTCTTTTTTTTTTTTTCTCTCGATCCTACTAAATATTTACTGCTCATAATAAAGACAGAACCACTCACCCCCTTTCGGTTAATTCACGATCGTATTTTTCTTGTTTCTCGTTTCTTGTGCTCTCGTTTCTTGCTCGTCTAGCACATTCTAATCTCTCACTCTAACGTACCTTGGCACGTGAGCGCTCGCTTGGCTTTCCGGTACTACTCGGCCAAGAATAGCAAAGGCGGGATTAAACACGGCTGAGACGGGGAACTCGGGGCAGAGTTCGTAACCAGCTGGCTTGCCTAATCGGGAAGCACTATTTACCTATCACGCAATCATTTTAGCCATCCCTAATCTGGTCGCCAAAAACATCAACTCCAACCAAAACATCAACTCCAAAACATCTCTGGGCCAGGTGTCTCACCTTTGAACCTGCACATTTAGTGCAGCGAGGCGAATCGCAGCTTTTGACGCACCTTTCTTGCTCGAAAAGGTAATCGATAAAAATAAGATCAGACAATGCACCCATCTCACTCCCGTAGCAAGTTCCCTCCGAACTCACACACCTCCCGCACCTTGGGGCCTGGGGGCCGGGTGCATAAAAAGAAGGGGCGTTGGCCACTGGTCACAAACACAAACCCTGCCCCGCCGTAGATAATATATAAAGGGCCCCCTGTCTTCCTCCCCGTCAACTCCCTGTTGTTTTTTCTTTCCTTTTTTTTTTTTTTTTTGCAATTGTCACTAGCCCATACCAGCCTGGTGCTCATCTGCTGTGGTCTATATGATATATATAAATATATATGTATATGAAACTGCGAATACGCACACCTCTTTTCTACGTCCCTTCCTGACTCTTCCATTTCCCCCCCTTTCCATCCCACCCCCTTCATTTCACCCTCCCTTTCCACCTTTTTTCCCCCACCCCCCCACTTCCACACCAACCATTTCCCCCCCTACTCCGCTTCCCAATTAATTGGTTTTTTTTGGTGTTTTGGTGTTCTGGTGTCTGGTACCTGGTGTTATGTTCTCCAGTACGCAAGTGCTTGCCGGCTTGCTCCTGCTACTGGTTGTTTGGGCCGTGGCCCTAGACCTATGTTCTTCCGTGAACTTGGGCCTGGCCTCCTTTTCCGATGAATACATGTCCAATGGACTTTGTTCTGACCATTGCCTGGACCAAGGTTTTTCTGCAGCCATTACTCAGGGTTATTTATGTTATTGCTCTAATGCCGTGCCGGCAGACACTGTGTCTTTGGGCCAGTGTAATACGGGCTGCCCGGGTTATAGCAAACAGGAGAACTGTGGTGGCAACGGTCTATTTGGGTATATTAAAATCGGCAATCCTTCTACATCGCTGGCGCTGTCGCTGGCCACGTCCAACGCCGAGTCTCACGCTGAGTCTGATCCTACTACACTGACCACCCTGACGACATCTCTGACGACTCCGACTCTGAGATCGACATCTCTGACCCTGACTTCACCCACGCTGACCCCTCAGTCCCCGTCACTGTCCCCTAAATCATCGCTGCAAGCGCAGGATTCGAGCACCTCACTGCCGGAAGAAAGCAGCTCGGAATCCAGCCCCGGCGCCGACTCGCTGGCGAGAAACCCCTCTTCTCTGAGGCCGGAGACCCTGAGAACCTCGCTGACGTCCAAGTCATCTTCCAGCGGAATCATAGCCACAACCGTGGTGTCCATAATGACGGTGGATGGGTCCACCACTGCAAGTGTCTTGACCAAATACATCACCGAGACGCCGCTGGCCTCGGCCTCAGCCTCGCCTCTGCATACGGCCAAGTCCAAACAGTCGTTTTTCGACTCCAAGGGCAAAGTGGCCGGTACTTTCACTGCGGTGGGCGTGGTGGTGGCTGCACTAGTGTGCACACTTCTCTATTGCTGTTGTTGTGGAGCGTGGAGCCACCGCAAAACTTACGACGACGAGATGCAAAGCACTTCGGATGAATCGCTATTCACCAACGAGAAGACTGTGGCTCTCTCGGGCAACACGCAGACGCCTACGTCGCCCCCGATCAAGCGCAACAGCTCCAGCAAGTCCATTCTTTCCATCTTCAATACAGCGACAGGCCCCAATGGAGCAGCGGCGTCCTCTGTGGGCCGGTCGCTTTCGAAAAAGAAGCTCAATCCACGCAACGAGCCAGCCCAGGGTGGCCCCATGATGTTCTCCATCATGGAGTTCGATAATGTCATGGACCCGGCTTTGGATGTGCCTAGTGAGCATAACATGTCCAAGCTCTCTCTAAATGACGATGAGGATTACTCCAACGCCTACCAGGATCGGGCGTTGCATATCGCCAATCCGGAGTAATCTCCATCCGCCTTGCATCATATATATTATAAATCACTCTGTGACCCCAACCTTGATTCTGCCAAACCTTACTCTTTTGGCACGGTGCTCTTGTTCTTATAATGAGGTTGCTTCTCGTATGCATTGGGCCCAGCCTTTCTAGACTTCTCTTTCTTGTGTTTATGATTACAACACCCTTTAGTTTTCGTAGGTTCTTCAGACTCTTCCTTATCTGAGTCATCACTAGAATCCGAAGAACTACTCAGAGACTCATCAGAACTCTCGCCAAATTCCCGCTGGGGGTGGAAAATGCAGCAGATCTTGGACTTCTTCTTGCCCATATCTTCGTTGTCCACCACATCCTCGGTCCAGCGCACTCTGGGTGTAGATCTGGGGGTCTGGGAAGATTGCTCTTCTGTGCCCAGGGCAGAAGGCCTTAGATGCAATACCCGGACGGGTTCCTGTTGTACCTGAGTCCGGGAGGCACGGGTATTTGTATGAGACTGCATCTGGGATGTAGCAGTGTGTGTAGCAGCGTAGTTGTGTGGAGCTTATTGTAGCAGTATATAGATTAGTTATAGTTGTATAGCTGTGATCTTGTGCGGTAGAAAACCAATGTCCTGTACGTGAGATCAGTTCAGACAAGCCAGAAAACTCAGTCCAGACAACTCAGTCCAGACAATTCAGTCCAGACAATTCAGACAAACCAATAAAAAGTTTAGATTAGTTTCAGACTGGTTTCAGATTGGTTTCAGATTTTTGATTTTGTATCTATCTATAAAAAATTTGTGTATCTATTACTATCTGCTTCTCTCGTGACTGGCGTCCTTGGACTGATCTGGGTGCGTGACTGGGTACAGGCAGTAGGCTAGCGAGAGTGAATATATGTTTGAGAATCAGCAGACTTGCTTGCCTTCTTGTTGAACTTGCAGGACATCTGCACCTCATGATCACGTGCCAGCAGGCACGTGAATAGAGGAGCATGCAAGTGTTAGAATTAACACTTGATGCATATGCAGATGAGCACATTTCTAACACAAGGAGAAATTGTTGCTAGGAGATGTTGCTAGGAGGAATTGTTGCTAGGAGGATTATTTAAGTCAACCTGCATATTGGCTGCTACGCAGACCAATACGACTTGGCCTATAAGAAAAGGGGAATCCGCAATATTGAAACAGGGCGGATAAGTAAATCTGTCACGGTGCCCCTAACTTGAGTTTATATGAATCTAACAAACGTTGTCACTGCTCCACAAGTGCAAGCGCAAAAGCGCTAAAACATTAACAGGTTATGAGCCCTGCCGCATTGGTGAATGAAGAACGTGAGGATTCCTTGAATACTTGGGGGGACACGGAAGAACTCCTATCTTGAGGAAGAGTTCGTGAAGGCTTTAGAGGAAATTGAAACCCCTGGATTATTGTGGGTATAGTTTAATTGTCCAAAAAGAAAGTCAGATACTATAGTGTTATGGTTGTCATACAGGTGTCGTATACAAAGAGTCTTATTGTCGGAGGTTATACTTCTATGCAGAGGCAGAAAGAGAATCAAGTCTGGACTGACATGCGAAGAGAAGAGAGATAGCTTTGCGAACGACAAGAACAGAATAAGACTGGTCCAGTATAGTTCAAGTTAGAACGTGACGAAGAACCAAGGAACACTTAGGAGGAACTAGCATGAGATACTATGGATAGTATGGACACCCTGCGAAGATCAATGAAAGGGATCATTAGCGAAGAGGCGACTAACCAGGATCAAGTACCACTGACGGAAAATCAGGTAGTTAGCTCAGGGGTCGCGCCTCTGGCGAAAGCTCTGCAGATTAAGAAATCAGGAACGGAGATACCCACTTCGAGAACAAATACGGAGACAGACACTTCGAGAACAAACAACCGGAGCATGAACGACGGTTCAACCGGCAAATCAGAGTTTGCACCTCCGTCAACAGAGGAACTGTTGCATGGGGTTTCAGGTAAGGAATCTCAAGGACATACGCTGCAAACGACACCAAAACAGGGAGATCAGGTTATTGAGAACATGGTACTGACTTGGCAACAAGCATCTTCAGAACAGCGTGAGTTAGCGGCTAGTATTATTGCAGATTCGGTCCAGCCAACCGAATTCAATCGGGAAAGTACTACGCAGGAAGCTACTCAAAAGGAAAGTACGGACATGGAACTGTCCCGAAAAGGCTTGAAAAGGAAAACAAACCATAATGAAGACGCCGAGGCGTCGAACCCACCACGAAGGTTCCCACAGCGGGAGAAATTGTTGCAAGCTCAGGCAAAATGGCAGACTCTAGTACAAGGCAAACGGAATCGTGTGAGTTTTGTGTACAAGGGTGAAGTTACATCTGAGGGGGAGGTTTGCGGTTCACAAACCAGCTGCTATATCAAACAGCTCGCCATTTCAGGGGGAGGATATCTCAACTCCTCTGATCAAGATGAGGACTCGGATGTTGAGAAAGAGACAAGAGAACTGACGAGGTGTTTAATGGTTAATGAAACAGATGAACTACCGTCAATCAACCCTTTACTGATCAACTGGGTTAGAACTCTACAAGCTCAACTGGAAATCACTGAAGGTGTACCGAGGTCTTATAAACAAGCCATGAAGCTGCGCAGCAGAAACCTTTGGATCAAAGAGTGCGACCAGGAGATGGAAGCACATAGAAGGAATGGTACGTTCGAGAACTACCGAAAGAAAGAAAACCTATTGGTGCAAAATGGGTATTTGCCTTAAAGGATCACGGGGTACACAAGGCACGACTTGTGGTATTGGGAAATTTTGAGAAAGAAGGTATTGATTACCAGGAAACATTCTCTCTAGTCATAAGGTATGAGAGTTTGAGAATGGTCTTGGCCATTGCAGTGAAGCAAGGATTGGCAATAAGACAAAAGGCATCTCACCACAGCATTCTTGAATGAAGTGTTGGAAGAGGAGATCTATATGAAGCAACCCGAAGGGTACATGAAGAAAGGCAAGAAGCATT
>NLAW01002106.1:0-10235 GCA_002370915.1 Metschnikowia lochheadii | reverse complement strand
CTATTCTAGGTTCAATACATACCATGATAAACTATAGGACGTAAGGAAGACGTCCATCATAAGACTAACAGTAGGTGGGTTGCTGTTGAGTTCTTACAGTCTTTTTGAATACTATTCAAACCAGCGCAGCAATATGTTTCAAACTAGACTAGCAAGATTAAGCAGACCAATAATTAAAAAAAAAAAAGATTCCTACTTACAACTTAGAAATTGTTGAGGATCAAGGATTTGAAATAAACTGCTTATGTGAAATCTTTATTAAATATTAAAAACAGTAATTTCTCGAAGTATTGAGTTGTTTAATTTAGCTAGTGTGGTTTGAACATTTGGCCGCGCTGATTTAAATACAGTGTTTTTCAAAATTATTCAAACCAGGCTCCAGATTTAAGAATTCCGAATATTGAATTCTAATGAAAGTTGGCGTTTGAAACATTATGACATTTCGTTTGAAAGCTTGTGTGAAGGGGTACGAAACTTTTTGAGTTATTGGTTTGTTTAATTTTGCTAGTTCTGGTTCCGAACATTTTGCCACCTGGTTTGAATAGTTTTGAAAATCACTGTAGTTCTGGAAAACACTGTAGTGTTTGGTTTGAAATATGTTGTCGCGGTGGTTTGAATCATTTTGTCGCACTGGTTTAAATAGTTTTGAAAAACACTGGAATTAAGTGTTTTGTAATTACAGTGTTTTTTGTTTTGTAATTCCAGTTTTTTTCAAAACTATTTAAACCAGCGTCCAGATTTAAGAATTCAGAATATTGGATTCTAATCAAAATTGGTGTGAAACATCAGGCCATTTGGTTTGAAAGACTTTGTAAAGAGGTGCGAAACCTTTTTAATTAATGGTTTGTTTATTTTTGCTAGTTCTGGCTTCCAAACATATTGCCCCCTTAGTTTGAATAGTTTTGAAAAACACTGTAAGTGTTTTAAATGTCGTGTACGGGTTTCGCTTCCTCTCCTCCATTAACGTGTTTCACTATGTACAAGATTATCCTTTCTGGTTAGACTTTTCGTTGTAACCAATTAACACCTTTTATTGTATAAAGGGTACGGATTTGTTTCTATAGAGACATTTGGTGGATGAATGGTTGTTTTTATAGTACGGGTCTCGGGTGTACAGATGTCTGGTGTACAGATGTCTGGTGTACAGATGTCCGGTGTACGGGTGTGGTGTACGGGTGTCTAACAAAGCTTCTCTTAGATTCCCAATTACTACTGCCACCGGCTTTTTTACTTCAATTAAGCTATTCCATTGAACTGTCTCACTCAGGGTTACAGTGTAAGGGTAGATGACTCTGTTATGGGGAGTCTGGTGTACGGGTGTGGTGTAAGGGTAGATCTCTCTGTTATGGAGGGGGTGGTGTACGGGTGTTTCGCTCTAATATACAGTTTGGTGTACCGATGTCCCTCTAAATACCTTTCTTTCACATTATCTGGGATACATATATCTATAAATTTGTCAGTAAAAACGCCCGCTGTTCTGAAACCTCATTACACACCTTCTGACGGTTATCCGACCCCCATTCCGGCACTTGCTGCATATTAAGGCGGGCCTCACAGTACCACGTATAAATATGGTCCATAAGTTGTAGCTCAATATCTTCTCCACCGGCTTCCTTCACAAAGTCCAGTGTATATAAGCGCCTTCTTTCGCCATCGGGCCCCTTGCATCCCCTGCCATTGGAGTTTTGTAAAAAAAGCTCCTCCAAATAGAATTTGGGCCAATTGGCATGGAGAAACATGAGTGAGTGCGACCGATAGAAATGACGGCCATAGTTAGACACACTAGTATCACCAGAACTCCGGGCGAATGACCCCTCAAATTGTTCGGTTCGGCCGGACGTTTTCAGCTCCAAGAAATCCACAATCGGATCGTATTGCCCCATTCCAAAAAACTCATGCTTACCCTTATCATTTAGAGGCCCAAACTCACGGTTGAATTCATTCACCTGGTAATAAGGTAAACCCAATTTATGAGCAGCAGCAATGAATGTCTCCTTATCACCTTCTCCGGCGGCACCTTGACTGAAAAGCGGGTAAAAATAATTGGGGCCATAGTAATTATAGTACATGGCCAAAAAAAGCGAGCGCAAATGTTTTTTCTTGTCGATCAAAAACTGGCCTGTTTCAGATGATGCTTCGGGAATGGTTCCTCTTATATCGTGGAAAGAAGTTTCCATGGGGTTATCCGATTTACCTCTTGCGTCACCCCGAGTATATGAATTTCTCGTCTTGAATGTATCATCCGTATCAATATCTGCAATGGTATAATAATAAGGCGAAGTGGATCTCCTCCAAAGATCAGGCCATACGACCATTCTCAGCAGTTCAAATGGCTCATTAACAAAAAGATGATCCGGGTTTTTGAGAACAAAATTATCTGCATCAAGATATAACACGTTCTGAAACAGCGAGACCAAAAGCGCCATATTTTTTAGTTGGTAACCTTGAAGCGATTCGGATACTTCTTGCGGGAGAAAGTCTTCCATGATCCTGCATTGAGCATTGAGTCTGGGAAGTGCCAGCAGACAAAAATCGAGGTCGAAATCACTTCGTTTGGGAAGAATCACCTCCACCGGTAATATACTTCCGCTCTGGCGTAACATAGAAATCGATATAAGTGCCAATTGACTATACCGACCTCCGCCAAGATATACAATACCATCTCCAGACATGAACAGCGAAAGACGGCCATATTTATACACTTGGTCGGGGAAATCAGAGGGCATGGCGCCTAAAAACCCCCTGTGCGCCGCCTGCAACTCCTCCACCTCCTGTTTGGAAGGACGAAGGAAATACAGTAAATATTCCTTGCTTCTGATTGGTTCGTCGGTATATTGTTCCCTTAGATGGCCTCCATAAAGAGGAATCCGGCCTTCCCGATGAGGAAACTGGTTTTCTTCTTTGGCCTGCGCATAATGTCCATCATTATTGATACTATCAACGGAAGGTTTATTTTGTTTGATGATTTCAATCAATTTGGACATGAACAGAGAAAACTCCCCAATAAATTTGCCATGGCCTTGAATATCTGAAAATGAAATATGTGATTCTTCGTTTGCCTGCACATAGTGCCGGATCTCATGAACCGCCATTTTTGGATCTTTTCCAATAAACATTCTCGATAACATAAGTGTTTCAAGATCATCATTTAGTTTTTGGCCTTGCAGTCTTGATATAGCCAAAAACCCATTCAATCGATCATCATAATATGACCGTAAGCGAGCATGTGATGGGGTAGAACTAGCTTTCTCACTGGGTGACGAAGAATCCTCATTGATTTCCGCCACAATCTTGGCCATATCATATTCAGACCTGTGAGTTTTTCGGAAAAGAAACACTTGTGCATTGAGTATAACCACCACGGCCAAAAGTGCAATGATGATTTTCTTGGGTGAAATTATTGTCAATAGTGTAGGTGGCATAATTATATGAGTTGAGAAATGAGTCGACTATCAATTGTTTAAATGGAACTGTCAATTGTTTAAATGGAACTGTCAATTGTTTGAATGGAACTGTCAAAGACTAAACAGTCAATGGGTTTGGGGCGTTGTTCTGGTGTTGTTCTAGTGTTGTTCTGGTGTTGTTCTGGTGTTATTGGTGATGGTGGTTATGAGCGCGCACAGGGTACTAGTAGTATTCAAGCACTTGCCACTGGTCACTTAAACTGGTCACTGGTAATTGACCTTAAACTGGATCTGGATCTGGATCTGGATCTGAAACTGGATGTAGAACTGGTGCTGAAACTGGGATGGTCAGTGGTGGTATCTGTAGTTATGAGCACTGGTAAGGTGAAGTTGGTTATGAGCGCTGCAAATTGACTTCTGGTTATGAGCACTGGAAATTGACCTCTGGTTGTGACCACTGCTATTTCGGATTATGGCTCAATTCTGGCTTAAGTTAAAGTTGGTGGTTTCACTTTGGGTTTCTTTACAGTCACTTTTAAGACTGGTTATGTGCCCTTGCTGTATGGATATGGTTATGTGCCCTGTTGCCTTTTGGTTATGAGCCTTGAGAATTTTTTCCTTGGCTTAAAACGATTATGTGAATTTCCAATTAAGACTTTAAAGATCTGTGTTCGGAGCACTAGAAGTTGGAAATTCGAGAAAAACCTGGTCGGTGATTGGGAAAAAAATGGTTCAAGTGCTGTGCTAGATTTGGTTATGAGCGCTGATACTATATTGTGGTTATGAGCGCTGGTCTCTCAGAGCAATGGTTAGCACTATCAATATTTTCTCGTCAGTTCAGTTAATTCCTGCAAGAGACGAATCTGGACAATCACCCTAGGATTCTTGTAGACAAGACAATTGAATTGGATAATTGTGGATTGGACAGATCGGACAATTTGACAGATCGGATAATCAGACAAATCAGACAAATCAGACAGAATAGACAGATTGGACAGATTGGACAGATTGGACAAACTAAACAGTAGAGCTCAATTCAAACAGAAAAAACTCCAGATTTCAACCCCTATTAAAGACAATTGTCCGTTAATGAACGACTAATCAATATCAATAAAAAACGGTTTTGTCTAGGCAATTGTGGCCAATATATCTCTGTCTTCCAATGGAAAATGATGGAACTGGTCAATAGACAATCACTAGAAGTCGGAAAAAGCCCAAAAAAAAAGGAGGATAATGGTCAGGATTCAGTCTATAATCTGAAGAGAACCTAGAATGTATAGGTACTGTTGTTTCTTGTGTGTGGTGGGCTGTGTGTGGTTGGATGTGGAGCTGGATTCAGATCGGGTGTATTAGGGAGCGACAAATGGGGAGGAATAAGTCTATATTGATGATTAGACAATTAGACAAATACACTTGACAAAACTTGAAGGATTTGGTTGTTTGTCTTTTTTTTGTCACTTGTCGTGATTTCACTGAATTCGGATATTTTATGCCTCTTCCTGCGTTGCTCTGGACAAACTGCTAAGCCTTTATAGGATGATTCGAATGAGAAAGTGAGATGCGATCTAATGGGAACAATAGGTATCTGCAAGATCTGGAACACCGGATTTGTTTGTTCCGGTATATATCTCAATAAGGTTTCGCTTTGTATTTAAAAAGCTCTCCGGCGAAGCAGATTGGCTGGAAGTTGTGTTTTGACTTGGTAGAGTCCTGGGATCTCTTATATTGCTATGCAGATACTTGCTGGAAGAGCTTGTGTGCACACCTTCAAGGGATTCTGAGGGGCCCCTATAGAAGTGCGAAGGTATAGGTCAATTTCAGGTGGAAACTTGAGTTGTGCTACTCTGCAAGTGAAGCTGGGGGAGGCAAGCAGGAGGAGTCCGTCGGGGAAGAGTTTGATGGTGGAGATGCATTTTCTCAAATCGCACCAGGCTCGGGCTTTTGGTGCCCGTGCGTCATGTAAGATGCAAGTATGTTTAGAAGGTACATCGATGCATGGTTGTCTTCACACATANGACAGAACGATTCAGACCACAATAGCAATATTAAACAAGCCAATAGTTCGGCAAATTACTGCTTTTAATAGTTAATAAAGCTTTCACATAAACAGACACGTTTATTTCTTATTTCAAATCCTTGTTCCCTAACAATTTTTAAGTCGTAAGTACGAGACTTTGTTTTTGATTATTGGTCTGCTTAATTTTGCTAGTCTGGTATGAAGCATGTTGCCGCGCTGGTTTGAATAGTATCCAAAAAGACTGTACACGGCCACACTCCGAAACGAAATGCGTTCCCGCATCTTGGCCGTGCCTGCACACAGTCGAACGCTCGTATGCTTGTTTCATAAAACTTGCTGCTCCCTTCTCGAAAAAAAACAAAAAGAAAAAAATGAGGTGTGTTTTTTTTTGAATCATCAATTCTAACGTATTTTAGTGCTGGTATACTTTTTTTCCCCAGAACTTTAGTGTTGGTGGGGGGGTGAGTAGGCCGAAACTAAGGTCGGGCCTGCATGTAGCCAGATGCATGCGCACCAATCTGCATTTTTCTTGGAATGTCGTTGCCGCGATCGTGGGCCCGTGATCCGGCACGTGCCAACATAATGTCAACACATCATGTGATCTCGACACGTGCACATAGTCAGATGATATCCCCATAACTGAACCACAACACCAATTGGGAAAAAAGACTTTTGGTGTTAGTTATGAGCCCGTTTCGGAGCTTTTAAAAAGGTAATCAATAGCATAATCAATATTATAATCAATGCAATTGTCATACAAATGGAGTGGTGAATTGGATGATGAATGGGTGGTAGGCGGTATTGTCGTGCGGCACCCAATCTCAAAAATAGTTTGAGTCCATTATTCAAACAATGCGTTTTAATCACTTCGTATCAAGCCATTGTCTTCGTATCCATCTATTTGCTAATGTCATGTTACGAGAACCATCTGTATTGTCATGGCCTCGCTCCATTGTCCAGATGCATTCCCATTGTATCTCGCGAGCGCCCCACCCAGTAATTCCCATTCCAGTAATTCTCACTTCAATAATCCCATGGTCATACCTAAAGCATAACCATTATAATACTTTCACATCTACTATACACTGGACTACACTACATTAAACAGATATACCATTGTGCTATCGTATTGCTCTATTGATGTACTACACTACAATACTATTGTACCACTATATTATTTTTGTTGAGCTTTAACGTCTACTATCGCATAAACTGGAGCGGTTGTTCTTATCTGTATCTAAGCTATACTAAGAACTCTTGTAATCACTGCCTCATCTTTCTCTGTAATTAACGCCAGCTCCTTTTTCGCGGGACCTTGTCCACTCTTCGCTTATTCCTGCACCTCACTGTTTCATCCGTCCTGATTATATGCAGTCACATAGAACGTGCAGTACATCAAAGATGTACTGGTTCATCACGTTCAACAATTTTGGTGTTGTATTGTTCTGCTAATATACTATTGTAGTGCTATACTATTGTAGTGCTACATTATCTTGGTGCTGTATTATCTTGGCGCTATATTGAATTAATAAAGAGAGTACTGTATTTTAATACACTAGACTAAACAGCTGTACTATTGTATTGGTGTACTGGTCTATATCCATTGATGCATTGTAGTTTTAGTGCATTGATACAGTGTTTCTCGAAACGATTCAGACCAGCGCGACAATATGTTTCAAACCAGACTAGCAAAATTAAGCACACCAATAATTAAAAGAAGTTTCGTACTTACGATTTAGAAATTGTTCAGGATCAAGGATTCGAAATAAACCGTTTATGTGAAAGCTTTATTAAGTATTAAAGGCAGTAATTTCTCGAACTATTGGGTTGTTTAATTTTGCTAGTGTGGTTTGAATCGTTTTGTCGCACTAGTTTGAATAGTTTTGAAAGACACTGTACTTTACTGCTGCACAGTTAGATCCAGCATAACCAGTACTCTATTATTGAGGGTTTTTTTAGAGTGTATACTATTTACGATTTTAACCGGCTATTGTATTAGGTTATTTTTTAGTCATCCACCTGCCTTTTCCAGTCTTTCCCCGCCTTTCCCTGCCTTACGCTGCCTTACGCTGCCTTTCCCTGCCATCTAATAACTGCTTAACAGCCATTTACCAACTGCTTACCAGCCATCATTGTAATGGGTCCAGACTCTATTATACAGATAACTTTCTTATACAGGGCTTTTCAAAAATACTCATACCAGCGTTCAGATTTAAGAGTCCAGAAGATTGAATACTAATGAAAGCTTGTGGTTGAAACATTATTGAAACATCATTGAAACATCATTGAAACATGATGTCATTTGGTTTGAAAGACTGGTCGAAGCGGAAGAAAACAGTTTGAGTTACAGTGTTTTTTTTTTCATAACCCCCCTTCAAAGCAGTGCGACCAAGTGGATCTGTTAGAATTCTTATGCGACTCAAGGCTTTAGCCTGTATGTGCACTGGATATAAGCTCGGAACTAGCTTCTGAAGAAAACGGATCTTTCCAGGAACGATGACCTTACGGTGACCTTACGATGAGTTGTCGTCTTCTGAACGGCTACTAATAGTAGGAACTCACCGTCGAATAGCGTTATGAATGTTCTTATTTTAATTGATGATATCTATACTAGACTCTAACTATCTAAGGTTAAGTAATGGAGTTCTTGGTCTGTTCAAGACTTGGCTTATGTCCCCTTTATATATCCGGAGGGATGCTGGATCTAGACTCTTGCATTTCCAGGTCGTGTTTCATGATACTACTGCGTCTATCTTTATTGTTCTGAATTCCGATGGAGCCCCTATTGCGTGCTGCGTGGCACTTGATTGTTCTGGGTTCCATTGGAGGGACCGTTGGAACGCCTTGCTCTTAACTCCGTCGAGTCAATTGCGTGTCTAACGGCCTGCACTCCGTCGAGTCAATTGCGTGTCTAACGGCCTGCACTCAGTCGAGTCAATTGCGTGTCTAACAGGTTCAAACTAGCGCGACAAAATGTTTCACACCATAAAGGTAGAATGGTTCTTAGTCGCTCCGATAAGCTGGCACGCATGTATTGGACAACTTGGCGGACAACTTTTAATTTCCCCAATTCGGTCAACTACTTTAGAGGTCTTTGTCCGACATATAAGTCGCCCTCGGACTGCACAGGGTAATACTACTATCTATATACAGTGTCACCCCTGTTACTGTTACGTAAAACCGCTTCTCTCCTTCACTAGGGACAATTAAGACAACTCTCGATTAGGTAGTGGTGGTGATGATATTTTTTTTTTGGCTGCGAATTCATTATAAAATGAAACTTGGCGACGTTAAGTGTGGGGTATAGCTTTCGTCGAAAGTAGGGGGAGCGGGCTGGGTAATTGTTTTGATAATTGAAAACTGCTCTCAATGGTTCGTAAATTACCCGAGATCTTGTATTAGCTTGGCATTTACTGATTTTTATCTACCAAAAAATAAATAGTGAGAGAGCAATTTGATTAAAGTTCTGGTATTGAATCACACCGCAAAAATCCAATTTAGCCAGAAATTCATTAGGAGGGGGGGGGGGGGCTTCAATTTAGGCTTCTTTGAATGCCTAACAAGCCTGATGATTGTTTTCTCCTAATATAAATAACCTGGTGTGGTGGCATGGAAGAACAAACTCTTGTGGACACATTGAGTGAAGTTGTGATTTTGGATCAAACTGAAATGAGCTCCAAGATTACACTTTTGGAATCCCAGCTTGAATCTCGCATAGTGGAGATGAATTCAAAGATAATTGATATGGAAAGACGCTTGATTCATATGCATAGACATCCCTCGATTGTATCGTTGATTCCTTTAACACGCTTTTGCTCTCTTTCCAAGGTATTGTTATGTTGTTTTTATGTAACAATGTGAGTCTATATGTATCTCTCTTGAGACTCCAAAAATACGACATATGTAAATCTCCACTCGTATGTTTGATTCCGAGAATCTGGAAGTACCGAATCCCCGGTATAAGCCTCGCAACTGGTACAAATTAATGAGTTTGGAGAATCCTGGGGGTTGTGTGATGTCTTCCAGTCTGAAGATTCGCCCGTATCGAAATCAGAATCTAAAGGAGGTTTCAACGTTTTCTGCTTGTATTGCAACCACTTGGGTGACTCGATCGTGTACCAGTTTGGGTGGAAGAAGCCTTCCATTATTTGAGAATGTAGTGTCTGATACAGTATAGTGTATAGTATAGTGTAGTTTGTTTTGGAGTGATGCAGAAATTTTTAGTTAGTGTTGTTTTAATAATCTAAACATAGATAAACTATATTCCATTAAACATCAAGCCAGTTCCATATTTTCAACAGTAGAAATCACACTAAAGTAGTTACTCTTATGAACCTGAGTATTTTCACCTTCTTGTACTTAGCACCAAAAGAAGTCAGATATTTTTGTTATCAAGACCTTGTACACAATCCAAGCACGGTCTAGTTTAATTGCACCTCCTAGTGTAAGCTTTAAATTATTACTACAGTCTTTAATGTAGAGCATACGCATAAACATCTTCTTATCATATTAACCCCATAATGTCTAATGGAAGCTGTTCGTTTCGCAAACCTTAGGATAATAGGTTCATTACTGTTAATTTACAGACATATATTTATTCACTGTAGTTTGCGTCCAGTCCACCCCATCACTTGACCTTACGGAAGAACTGACTTCTCTATGGGTGGCTGAGAATCTTTTCTCACGCCGCCCGGCGGCTCATCCGTCGTCCTGCATATCAGCGCTAGTCTGTTAGGAAAAATCCTACGAGCACTAGAATTGAGTACTTAGTGTCGGTGGATTCTACTAACGAGGCTTAGCTTAGGCTCAGCCTC
>NLAW01002105.1:0-78902 GCA_002370915.1 Metschnikowia lochheadii | reverse complement strand
AATCAATCTTGGTCGGATCAATCTGTGGCAATTCATCATCTGCATTTGCCTGCAGACATCACGCCGGTTCCATTTCTCTATCATCGACGTCACTCAAATCCAAATCATTCTTCTCTGATTATCCATACCGAGATACACTCCCCNGGCAATTCATCATCTGCATTTGCCTGCAGACATCACGCCGGTTCCATTTCTCTATCATCGAGGTCACTCAAATCCAGATCATTCTTCTCTGATTATCCATACCGAGATACACTCCCTTGAAGCGGCGAGTTGTTCGACATGTGTGTTGGTTTGCAACCCACACTGCTCCCCTCAACTGAGTACTCGTCCGGTTGGGCGTCTAGAGTCCTGATCCGATTTGTCTTGCTTGGGTCAAGCAGCAGCACATCATCTTCTGTACCTAAATACAAACATCGTGCTGCTTCTAAGTGTTTCTATCACCTCCCCTGGGCTTTTCAACAGGATTGGTGGGAAGCCCTACCTTTTGGAGCGCGATCTCTCTGATATTTCATATCTCTGTTATCTCGTATCTCTCTGATATCTCATATCTCTCTGATATCTCGTATCTCTCTGATATCTCGTATCTCTCTGATACTCTTTCTCTGATTCTCTTCCTTTGATACTCTTCATATCTCTATCTCTGATTTCTGATCTGCTGCTGGCTACCTGCTCATTGAACCTTCTCGTTCCCCATGGTTGTCTCCTCTATAGTGCTGTCATTGGTCTCCTGCTGTACTTGGTTATGAGGTTTTCAGCCTCTCCAAATGCACGGATCGAATTCGCAACCTTGAGAATAACTCTCTAGGTATCCACGCGTTAACACAAGGCCCTGTATATGGTGGTTCTAACAGATCAAGTATTATAGATGAAGAGTAGATAGTGTGATGGGTAGAAATAAACATGCATGGATAAAATACATTATATATCGATGTGGAGTTCTATGGATACACATTCAAGATATAATAGTAATAGTAATAGTAATAGTAATAGTAATAGTAATAGTAATAGTAATAGTAATAGTAATAGTAATAGTAATAGTAATAGTAATTTCTGGTCAGTCTGGTCAGTCTAGTCAGTCCGGTCAAGTCTGGTGTACCTTTGGTGTACCTAGTCAAATATTCTTATGGACAATGTTGGTGGGAGCTTGAGAACACAGAAATGACACATGCAGAGTAAAGAAAATGTTCTCATTAGCGACGTTCAAACTGGTGAGATGATAATACTTTTTATATCATAATTACTCACACATAAACTAATAGTACTCTGGTACACTCACACTGGTACACTCACACTACTATAGTCACACTGCTATATTCAAACTGCTATACTCAAACTGCTATACTCAAACTGCTATACTCAAACTGCTATACTCAAACTGCTATACTCAAACTGCTAAATTCACACTGCTATACTCACACTGCTATACTCACACTGCTATACTCACACTGGTACACTCACACTGTTATATTCACACTGCTATACGCACACTGCTACAGTCTTTTTGAATACTATTCAAACCAGCACGGCAATATGTTTCAAACCAGACTAGCAAAATTAAGCAGACTAGCATAATTAAGCAGACTAGCAAAATTAAGCAGACTAGCAAAATTAAGCAGACCAATAATTAAAAAAAGTCTCGTACTTACGACTTAAAAATTGTTAAGGATCAAGGATATTTTGAAAGAAACCGTTTATGTGAAAGCTTTATTGAGTATTAAAAACACTAATTTGTCGAACTATTGGGTTGCTTAATTTTGCTAGTGTGGTCCGAATCGTTTTGTCGCGCTGGTCTGAATCGTTTCGAGAAACACTGTATAAATAATGGCCTAGAGAGTGGTTAAAAAAATGGGTCTCAGTGGTGGGGGGTCTCTGTTCTTATATATTGTGGTGCGCGGATGGCTGTAAAAATCAGAGTGGGGGCAAATGAGGGGGGCTGTAAATCAGAGAGTGGGGGCAAATGAGGGGCTGTTGCGAACAAAGAATATAAATAGAGACCTATCCCCCTTGAAAAGGTTTTCTCTCACCTCCAATAGAAATTCATACCACTTCATGTTCCTTTGCGTTTTGACCTCTTGATTGGTATTGCAACCTTGATTGGTACGGCAACCTTGATTGGTACTTCAAGACTCCTAAAGGTAGTACATATAAGGCAATCGTCCAGATATACGATTTCCAGAATATTAAAGTCTTCAATGAATGGAAGTTGGTGTGAAACATTATACCATTTGGTTTGAAAGACTGTGTGAAGGGGTACGAAGGGGTGCGAAGAGGTACGAACGTTTTTGAATTATTAATTTGTTTAAATTTGCTAGTGTGGTTTGAACCATGTTGTCGCACTGGTTTGAATACCAACTGAACTGGTTTCCTTATTTTTGTCCTTGTTATCCTGTATACAACAACTTGTCTATTTGGTTTGAAAGACTGTGCAAAGGGAGGGGGACGAACCATTTTGAATTACTGGTTTGAACTATTCTGTCTTTTGGTTTGAATACTTTTGAAAACCACTGTAATTCAAAGGTTTAACAAGTGAACAATCCCATAAAACAAAGACGGCATGGTGGTGATGCAGAGCAGTGAGAATATCTGAACTGAATCAACTGGCTTCTATCATCTAGTTGGTCTGCGATACTGCTTTCTGTTTCACCTTACATTCATCAGTCTCTGACTATTCATAAGTCTCTGACCATTCATCAGTCTCTGACCATTCATCAGTCTCTATAAAGAAACCAATTCTTTTCCGTCAGTTTGTTTTTGATTCTTGATTGGTACTACAAGACTCCCGTACTAATATTACTATGGTGGGACTATTATTAGTAACTAGTTTGGTAGTACTTTGGTGGTACTTTGGTATTAGTTTAGGTATACTTCAGGTACTGGTAATGTAAAGTGCGAGTTGTGACCGCATAAACTTTACACTTTCATGGGTGCAAATGGTGCAAAATTGGCAAATATAATTGGTGAGAGAACAGAGAACTGTATATTTACCAGACTATCTAGATACCCACTCCTGATTACTGACTAACTGCTGACTACTACCTACTGACTGACTACTAACTACTGACTGACTACTAACTACCTACTGACTAACTACTAACTACCTACTGACTAACTACTAACTACCTACTGACTAACTACTAACTACCTACTGACTAACTACTAACTACTGACTACTGACACCGCTTGGCATTTATCCACTCGTCTATTACTTGCATAGTCATTTTGTTTGCATACAACATACCGTCGTTTTGAATACTATTCAAACCAGCACAGCAATATGTTTCAGACCCGACTAGCCAAATTAAGCAGACCAATAATTACAAGAAGTTTCGTACTTACGACTTAAAAATTGTGAAGGATCAAGGATTTGAAATCGACTGTTTATGTGAAAGCTTTATGAAGTATTAAAAGCAGTAACTTGTCGAACTATTGGGTTGTTTGATTTTGCTAGTGTGGTTTGAACATTGTGCCGCACTGATTTGAATAGTTTTGAAAAACACTGTAGTAGTATTTGTTAGATCCACCATAGGCAGGGTCCTGCCTATGAAGGTATTATGAAGCCTCTCAGTCCGATTGGTACCTTCTCGATGGCAACGTCGAGCTGAAAGTTAACCTCGTCTTGTTCTGCAACCCGTGTCACAATGGCCAGCTTGTCATTGTTCATCCAAAGCCTTACAAATCTGTCTACTGCACGTTTGGCCTGATGGTGGTTCTTGTAGATCGAGAGCAACACCAAGTAAATCGCTTCGTGGTCTTCTTTGAAGTGAGATACGATCGTAGCGTCTCTTAACGATGCCCATTCGGCAATTGGAATATACGTGAAGTCCGAATTATCCAAACTCTGCAACGACAAGTTCCAGAACTTGATGATCTCAACAAGTTTGTCGACTCCTTCAATGTCTCTAAGTTTCTTTAATGCGTCCTGGTGTGCCACTTGAGTTTGCGCCACGTTGTGGATGGCGTAGTTTTCAATCAACTGCTCGAAAACAGTCTTGTCCTGCGTTTGGCCATCAGAGCACTTCGTGCATAGATGGCTCCTTTTGAATATTCCAGAACAATCCTTACCATTGTTCAGGTGAAGAGTTTTTCGGTGCCACTCTCTCTCTCTTCACAATCCTAAAAGAGCCTCTCGTTTTCTCTCTTTGAGAAACCATCAAGGAATCCTAGAGTTTAGGCATAAATGTATCAAAAGAACAAAACATATGTTGAAAAACATCAATCAAAGAGCGCGCTTCCAGCCCTATGTTTTGAAAAAGATCCCATTAGGTTTTCATAGAGAACAATGGTCGCTGTTTCGGTGAAGGAAGATTCCCCAAATATAAAATGGGGGCCAATGGGGCATGGCCCCCATTTTATTGTTTAGATCTTTAATCAAATATTAGCTGCTTGAGGTATACCAAGATGCCTCCAATAACCAGACCCACCAAAAGACCTCGTATGAATAATACTTCAATGAATACCGACACCTCTACTCCATCTACTCCGGAAGGAAAGACTTCACCTGAAAGTGTTTACATATCTTGATGGGACTATGAGATCAGTGTCCTACAGTAAGATACATACTCTAGATGTATCACCCTGGTTAATTAATGGACCGCCTGATGCAGCAACTCTCGTTGCCGATTTGGCATTAAAGGATCTACAACATATAGTACTACATAGTATAGTATAGTATAGTATAGTATAGTATAGTATAGTATAGTATAGTATAGTTTAGGAGAGTAGAGGAGAGTATAGTATAGGAGAGTATAGGAGAGTATAGGAGAGTATAGGAGAGTATAGGAGAGTATAGGAGAGTATAGGAGAGTATAGGAGAGTATAGGAGAGTATAGTATAGTATAGTATAGTATAGTATAGTATAGTATAGTATAGTATAGTATAGTATAGTACAGTATAGTATAGTATAGTATAGTATAGTAGAGGAGAGGAGAGGAGAGTATAGTATAATAGAGGAGAGTAGAGTATAGTAGAGGAGAGTATAGTACTGCGTAGTATAGTAGATTAGAGTATAAGAGAGTATAGTATAGTACAGTACAGTAGAGAAGCCTATTATGGTGAAGTGCTTACAATAGTACTGTACAGTATAGTAGAGTACAGTAATTTATAATAAAATGGAACAGGGTATGGGTAGTAGAGTATTGGTACAGTTGAGTGGAGTACAATACAGTAAAGTATTTTGTAGTGTAGTTAGTATTCAGATGACTGGTGAATCTCTATAGTGAGGGTAAAGAAGGTACAAGTTTCAACCTATGTTTTAGTATATATTGATATACAGGGATATGTAAGTTGTACCTTACAAGACCAAAGTGCGATATGTGTTGAAGTGGGTGAAGAGTTTTCACCCAGCAGTTTTCCTGCACATAATGCTATCACTGGTCTGCATACAACATATCGGCGAAGTACCTTGACTCCGTACACGCTAGGTACTTGTTGACACTCCCTTGGATCACGTCACTCAAGTTTCGTGATTCGTCTTGGTATGTCCTAGTAGTGATAGCCCGGATATGGTGGCTCTTATCGAAACCTAATGAAGGCAAGTGCCTGTGGAACGCGTTTGACTGTAGTGGCTTCGTGAGTGCATCAGCGATGTTGTGTTCCGTGGAAACAAACTCAACTCGTAGCTCTCCCTGTTTCACTCTGTCCTGCACATGTTTCTCCTTGATGTCCACATGTTTGTTTTTGCTTTGTGTGCTACCGGTTCCGTTGATTGTAAGCACTACCCCATTGTTGTCTTCCAAAATCTTGGGTATCTCTGTGGTCTGTACGCCAAACTCCTTGAATAGGCTAACTGTCCAAATGACTTCTTTCGCGGTTGCGCTCAATGCCATGTACTCTGCTTCGAAGGTGCTTGTCGTCACTAAGCTCTGTTTCTTCGATTTCCAAAATATTGGGGTCCCATTTGCGTACACTATGAAACCCGTACGCGATTTTCTGTTTTCTTCACTGGCAAACGAAGCGTCGCTAAATGCGTACAACTTCACCATGTTGTTGGGGTAATTTTCTCTTGTGATGCTGATGAACCAATCTTTTGTATCCCTCAAGTAAGCTAATATCTTCTTGAGTTGCATGAGATCTGATTCTGTTGCTTCCTTGGTGTATGACCCGAATTTGCTCACGCTATATGCGATATCGGGACGGCTAATGTTCGCTAGCCAATTGTATGATCCAAGTAATTCCTGGTATACTCGTACCATTCTTCCGTCTAATGGTTTGTTCTCTTTATCATGTTCGTAGATGTTCATGGGGACGCTCTGGCTCTTGTTCGGGATGTATTCCTGAAACTTGGTGAGCAAGTCCTCGATAAACGGTTTTTGGTGGATTCTGAATCCTTCGTTCACGTTTTCTATCAGTAGTCCACAAAATTCTTTCACTCCCTTGAGGTCTTTAATTTTTATCCTTGCTGTGTTTGTCATGTACTCTTTGAGGTCGTCATAGTCTTCGTCTTTCTCTGTTCCGACTAATAAGTCGTCCACATAGAGCACTATGAAGATTCTTCTCGATTTCTTTGTGCGTTTGTTCACTATGGTTTTTGTAAAGCATCCTCGGTCAGATCTGGTTTTCACGAATCCGTATGCTTCGAGTTTTTCTGATATAGTCAAGTACCAAGCTCGTCCAGAGTTCTTTAGTCCGTATAGAGCCCTTTTAAGCCTCCATATTTTGGTCTGGTCAACTCCCTTGATGCCTTTAGGTGATTTGACGTATATCGGCTCATCCAACACCAGATGTAGATATGCAGAACTGACATCGATATGGTTAACCTTCATTCCATGAATGATAGTGACGCTTAGGAAAATGCGGATGCTTTCGATCAGTACCACAGGTGAGAATGTATGAATACTTTCAATGTCCTGACTGAATCCTTGTGCAACGAGTCTTGCTTTTATGGCTCCGTTTCCCTTCTTATCTGATTCATCTTCCGTGTATACCCATCGAACCCCAATGGGCGTTGTACCAACGGGTACGTCTCGTTTGATTATGGGTTCGAATACATCCATAGATGTTAACTTGTTTATCTCGTCTTCCTCTGCCTTGCTGACTGATTGCTCTCCGTATTTCTGAACAAGATGCGCACGTTGTGCTTTCACCAGTAAGGTTGTACTGATTGTTCCCCCCTGCAACGTGTCGGGTAGTAGTTTGTGAATAGCGTGGATGAAGTAAGCCGCGAGGTTTTTCTGGCACATGATGACGTTAATGGTACGGCCCAGGCGTAGAGTCCTCCCTTGATCGAGATTCGTCTGAAACTGTGAGTAGCTTTCGCCGTGGTTAAGGGCAAACTTCCCCTTGGTGGGAACGTTACCCACGCGGTTGTAGCCATCATGGCCAGTAGTCAGCGAGGAGTCGGGTTCGGCGTTGTGCGGTGGGGCTGCGAGGGCGCAGTCGGAAGAGGGCTGTTCAGTATCGACGGGGGGCTGTCAGAAGGCGTATCGGTAGTAGAGTGTGGAGTAATGTCCAAGGATGCGTTATCGGGAAGTAAGCGGGAACCGGAGGGGGAGGCCTGTGTTTGATAGTGATCAATCGGTCCGAGGAGACGGCGGAGGTCGTTTGTTCTAGATGCACGGCGAATGTATTCTTGATGTGCTCTACGCAACACCAGTCTGTTGAGGCGTCGTTGTAGGTGATTCGCAGCGGCCTGAAAATGGCGAGCAGTGGACCCCATATCCTGTTGGACTGTGTTAGCGGCATCATGTAAATTCTCCCGGATCGTTTGATACTCGCGATGTAAAACCTCAAGTGCTGCCTCGGCGTGAGTCGCTATGCTGGCGCGTGCGCCCTGATCATGATGAACGGCTGGGTCGGACGCATCCCCAGTGTCATGCGCTGTATCAGTAATGGTTTCTATACCGTATCCATTATTCCGGTGACCTTGAGTTGTTAAACCGGGTGGATCGGGCCGGTGACCGTGAGTTGATAATCCGGGTGGATCGGGCCGGTGACCGTGAGTTGTTAAACCGGGTGGATCGGGCCGGTGACCGTGAGTTGTTAAACCGGGTGGATCGGGCCGGTGACCGTGAGTTGTTAATCCGGGTGGATCGGGCCGGTGACCGTGAGTTGTTAAACCGGGTGGATCGGGCCGGTGACTATGATTTGATATACCGGGTCGATCATCCCGGTGTATGAGAGCTTGAGTGTGTTCTGGGTTTGATAACGGTCAATCGGGCCGAGGAGTCGGCGGAGGCTGTTTGTTCTAGATGCGCGGCGGAGGTATTCATGGTGTGTAAGATGCAACACCAGTCGACGAATTCGCTTATTTAGCTGATCTGCAGCAGTCTGGAGGTGTTGAGCGGTGCTCCCCATGTCCTGTTGGACTGTATGCGCGGCCTCGTGTAAATTCTCCCGGATCATGTTATACTCGCGATGTAAAGCCTCGAGAGCTGCCTCGGTGTGAGCCGTTATGTTGGCTGCTGCGCCCTGATCATCACGAGTCCCTGAAGTGGACAAGTCCCCAGGGGCGCGTTCGAGATCAGTAATGTTTTGTATACCGAATCCATTATGTCGGTGACCATCTGTTAGTAAACCGTCGTGGTCGTCCCGGTGTCGAGTTTTTGTTATCCCGGCTCGATCATTCCGGTAGCTGGCATTTCCTATACCGAGTCCAGTGCCCCGGTGACCGTCAATTGGTAACCCGGGTCGGTCGTCCCGGTGAGTGAGATCTTGAGTTAGTTCTGGTGGATAAGGCGCAGGTTCTAGTCTCCCAAACGTCCTGTATGCGTGCTGTAAATCGCGATTAATGACGGCTTGGGCCTGTTCATGCTGTTGAAACGTAGCACCAAGGTGGTCGAGCACGCGCGCGGATGTGTCCAAATCTAACCGTAAGTCACGATTGATAAGGGCTTGGGTCTGCTCCTGTCCGTGGAGTGAAGATGCTAGCGATGTAAGTCTCTGTGTTGATGTATCCAAACCGGATCGGTGATCGCGGTTAATGCTTGCTTGATGTTGATCACGCAGATCGGCTAAGAGTGAACGATCATGTAGGTGCTGCAATTGTGTCTCATGTTTATCAGTGCGTTGATTGTGGGCTTGGTCGGAAAGGAGAAGCTGGGTGTTGTGGTGGCGGTCGGATGTCAAAAGATTTTGTCCATGCTGTGCAATGTCCCGTTGGGATTGTAGGAGTCTCTGCTCGTGTTGGTCGAAGCGAGAGTCATAACTGTGCCGTTGATGTTGAAGTTGGTCACTGAGCCGTTGATCGGTGGAAGTGAGACGGGCATCCTGAGCGGCAATGCGGGCGTCTGTGTGATGCAACAGCTCGGCAGTCCGATCAACATATTTTTCAAGTTGGGTGAGTTCACTTTCACGTTCCTTCAAATAGATGTTCAATGCAGATATTGCGCGTTCGCAATTGGTAACTGCTAATTGTGTGTCGCTGGAGGTCTGATCATGTGAGCTTTGGACGTCTTTGACACCATCGAGTACCAGTTGTAATGCATCCACCCTTTGGATGAGCTGATTGCGATCCGTTGGGAAATCCTCGATGAGTTTTTGGATGGCGTTCTCAGAATCAACATACGAAGCTTGTAATTCTTCCAATTTAGCGGTCCGACGTTTGAGCTCATCCATTTCGCGTAGATGGTCAGTCGTGCCCTTTGCGAGGGAGTCTAAGTTCTGAATGTCGAAACCCGCTTTCCGTAGTAAGTCCCCGAGTGCTTGATGTGCGAGAATCTCGTTTACCATGGCTTGCCCTTCGTCGGCTGAGATCATGGGTTCTACCAGTGTCGGTCCTTGGTTGACTGGTCGTGGGGTTCGCGTGCGTTTTACCTCAGCGGACGCGGTCAGTCGTGGTGTCCTTAGGGTGACGTTAGGGTATTTCTTCGGTATGGGGTCGGTGAGCTTAGGCTGTGCCTGCACGGTTTGCCTGATGAGCTCGACGGCACTCTCTGCCTCACGCATATTATCAAACTCGTCATTGAAGTTAACGTTGGTCGCGAGTAAGATCTTAATGGCTTCGCCAGGTGTATTGAAATTTGTCCAAACCTTGTGAATAGCACTGTTTATATTACTGCTCCCCAAGTAAATTCCAGGTATGAGTAAATTTTGAAGTTTGCGATCGCGTAGTGATTTCTCGTGCGGTAATTTGACCAATACGTCGCTGCCGAAGACGGGTTTGTGCTTAATAGGTGGGATGTCGCCCCCTTGGAGGAGGTTTCGAGGTATCCGCCCTTTCGTATTTGGAAAATGATTGTGGATGTATATGGCGTGTTTGATCGCATATAATTCTAGCAATTCCCAGAGAAAATCATCTTGCGTAGCTTCGGTGAGTATGGAGACTGTGTCGAGCCATATGATACCGTTGGTCCGTTCCGCGGTACCATTGAGCACTGGTGTATGTGATGGGATATCGTCGCACACAATGTTGAATTGCAGCAGTAATTCTTGACTGGTAGGTAATTCGGTACCGTTGTCTTTCGTGATTTGGGATATTTGAAGCGGTAAATAGTCCCGTTGAATTCGCCAGATTGTGTCGGCGCAAGCTCGCTTGAGAGTTGACTTATCCGTAGCATGGCAATGCCATATATAACCTGAGAATTCATCTGTGAGATAGGTGACATATCGGTTGTGACTGTAGTGACTTGTGTCCAAGTGTAACCGATATAAGGGACGACGCGCAGGGTCGGTCGTGTGTGTGTGATGGCTGGAAGCCTTGCCTTTGGTATGGAAGCAGACACGGCAAGATCGGATAGTTTCAGCATCGGTAGACGTGTAGCGAACATCAAGGAGGTGACATAAATGACGTGTGGCATCCTCCGACTTATGACCAGAGAGACGGTGAAGATAGAAAGGTGTTAGCCTGTCTTGCTTGTTCTGAAGTGCCACGAAGTTGATTTGTCCTGGAGTATGCCGCGGTTTTGAACTCACCGGTGGTTGCTCGTCGATGGGTCCAATGGGCCGTACATCGGTGAGATAGTGTTCTTTGCGAGCGATGAGGCGAAGCTTGTTGGACTTGCGATCAGTCACATAGACGTCACCGGTGTGTGCGAAGAGGGTATCTTCGCCTAATTTGTGTAGTTCATTCATGCTGACAGCGTTAACGTTTAAGGATGGTGCCCAGTAACATGCTATCTCATGGTTACCGATACTGATGAAACCACGCCCGGCTGTGGTGTGTGTCTTACCGCCACTGTCTGTGAGACGGAGGTCAAAGGATGGGCGAAAATCGGAAATAAGTGATCGGTCACGTGCAACAGTGATGTCAGCACCTGTATCAAGGATGAAGTCATGATGAGTATCATCTGGGGATAAATGATCATCGACAATGAATTTGCGATTGAATAATTCGATTATGCCGCCGATCAAAGGTGTCGAACTAACATGTGCAATTAAAGTCCGTATCGTGTTCCGTATGTTAGGCCCCTTCCAGCTTCATTTATTGCGAGATGAAGCGCATTTAGTCAATTTGGTAGGCGTTTGACTCTTAATCTTTCAACCTATGTTTTAGTATATATTGATATACAGGGATATGTAAGTTGTACCTTACAAGACCAAAGTGCGATATGTGTTGAAGTGGGTGAAGAGTTTTCACCCAGCAGTTTTCCTGCACATAATGCTATCACTGGTCTGCATACAACATATCGGCGAAGTACCTTGACTCCGTACACGCTAGGTACTTGTTGACAACAAGTGATCAAAGTATATGTGACTGGCTCATTCCACACACTCACTAATACACTCACTGACTCACTGACTCACTGAATCCTAACTAATAGGCATATTGACTCACTGACTCACTGAATCCTAACTAATAGACATATTGACTCATTGACTCACTGACTCACTGGTCAACGCACTGATACACTCACTGACTCAACATACCCTCACTAATAGGCATACTGACTCATTGACTCACTGATACCCTCATTAATAGGCACAGTAGTCTTATCCATAAACTATGCCGACTAGGGATCGGATGTTGGTCACAATTTTGACACATTCAGCACCTTACGAGAAATTAGAGTTTTTGGGTTCTGGGGGGGAGTACGGTTGCAAGGCTGAAACTTAAAGGAATCAATGGAAGGGCACCACCAGGAGTGGAGCCTGCGGCCTAATTTGACTCAACGCGGGAAATCTCACCAGGTCCAGACACAATAAGGATTGACAGATTGAGAGCTATTTCTTGATTTTGTGGGTGGTGGTGCTCACTGACTCACTAATACACTCACCGATTCACTCACTGACTCATTGACTTACAGACTCACTGATCAACGCACTAATACAGTCAGTAATAGGCATACTGACTCACTAATACACTCACTAATACACTCACTAATACACGCACTGATACACTCATTGATACACTCATTGATACACTCATTGATACACTCATTGATACACTCATTCATACACTCACCGATACAGTATCTACAGGAAAATAGAGCTACATCCAAAACGTTCTTCAAAAAAAAAAGAAGTAGACTATACACTAGTCAGCCTCGTAATAATCGTCATAAAGGCAAATGGATGAGGCGACACAGTCTTTAGTGATGCCCTCATCGAGCACTTTCTGCTTGGTCCAGTTGTTTGTGTTGAAAGTGACTGGTTCGTCGCAGTTTCCGAATCTGGTTTGTATGGTCTGTACGCAAAACACAGATTTCATGCACTCCTCAGGCACGTCCTGGACTTCCCTGTCAAAGTAATTCTTACAAGGGTTTCCGTTGTTGTCTTTCTTGTTCTTTAAAGGACTCTCCTCTTGGTTTGTCTGGGTTTTCTCTTCCTCATCGTCACTAGGATAAATGAGACCACCAGGTCCACGACCGTCAGACTCTTCCTCTTCATCACTTGGGAACCGAAAGTTATTATCTGGCCTAGCGTCTTTCTTAGCGAGCTCCATGGTGGTGTCGGCTTTTTCACCGGTTGGCAAGGCCAAAACTGCAGAAGCAATGAGGAACAAGGTAGTAAATTTCATGATGTGATAGATTTGATGTGATAGATTTGATGTGATAGATTTGATGTGATAGATTTGATGTGATGAGTTTGATGTGATGAGTTTGATGTGATGAATAAATTCCAAGGACTCTGGAAAACTTCCCTGTCTTTTATATGTCTTGAAGAGGGAGGCTGTGTGGATACAACATTTGCAGTTAGTCAGTCACAAGGTCACAGCTGCAGCTAGTGTTAAGCTCAAACAATCAAGAAATTCCCGAGTGTTGTAGGCTGCAGGAGCGTGGTTTTGAACTTGAGCATCCTGGATATATATAGATGTATGATTTGTTTAAGTGAGCGCATACTTTGTTTTGTTGACAATGTCCATAGACACTCGCATAGACTGGAACGCCTATCTTATTCCTTCTTAAGAGTGTTAACAATAATTCTGGTCCATTCACTGGTGGTCATCCTTCTGTATGTATTGTTAACTTGTGCCAGTAATATAGACTCGAATCTCTGTCTTGTGCCACTTGTATAGACTAGAATCTCTGTCTTGTGCTACTTGTATAGACTAGAATCTCTGTCTTGTGCTACTTGTATAGACTAGAATCTCTGTCTTGTGCTACTTGTATAGACTAGAATATCTATCGGTAGTGTATCTCGATCTCCTTCTTTATATATTTTGGGATCCTTGAATTCCGTTTTCCTGTACCGGACTTGTCAATCGCTTGTCCGAAGTCACACCCTATGACTCCAACGTCAAGCGCCGGTTTACACTATCCGTTCGCACATATGCATTTCTAGGAACCTTAATGAGCCAAGTGTCTCTTTCTCCCTTCTGCTGTCCTTCAACTAACCCTTAGCTGTACACGTGGGTTAGGACATCTCACATGTTCAACATATATGCTGTCTTGATTTGTGGAGGTTGGTTCCAGGTCAAGTGAAGTTCAGCGGCATTCAGGGGCATTCAGAAGAATTTAGGGGCATCCAGGAACATTTAGGGCAATTCAGGAGAAACTCAAAGGATTCCGGTCCAGTTCTTTGTCTGAGTTTCTAGTCAAAGTCTTGGCTGCGTCGTGGCTGAGTTTTGGCTGAGTCTTGGCTCAGTCTTGGCTCAGTCTGGTCTAGATCGCGCTTATTCTGGTCATTGTCTTTTCCTAAACAATAAGAGCTCGAGGACGGATAGAAATGAAATATGCAGAGTGACGTAAGTGTTCACATAAGCGAAGATCGAAAAAGCCAAATTCACATGAGTTTTTGTTTTTAAATATAGATTCAACCACACTACCAAAATTTAACAAACAACAATTGAAAAGGTTCTTCCGTTCTAGCCCTTCCCTGGTACTGCGAGACTGTGACTCCCAAATGTTAGAACATGAGGAATCAGTACATCTCTGATACGACTGCATATTTCGAGGGATGCATATTCCGAGGGCGGCATGTTCCATATGACTGCATATTTCGAGGGATGCATGTGAGCAGGACAAATGAATGTGGGAAAATAGCACCGAATACAGTCTTTTTGAATACTATTCAAACCAGTGCGGCAATATGTTTCAGACCAGACTAACAAAATTAAGCAGACCAATAATTAAAAAAGGTTCGTACTTATATACCGTACTTACGCCTTAAAAATTGGTAAGGATCAAGGATTTGAAATAAAGGATTTGAAATAAACTGTTTATGTCGAATCTTCATTAAGTATTAAAAACACTAATTTGTCGAACTATTGGGTTGTTTAATTTTGGTAGTGTGGTCTGAATCGTTTTGTCGCGTTGGTGTGAATCGTTTCGAGAAACACTGTAAGAGGAGCGCGCACGGTGCTCTAGGCTTGCAGGGCACGTTGCAACCATTTTCCCCAACCTTGGTTGTCTTGACAATCTAGGGTCAGTGAAGGCCGACTCCCAAATATATAAGGAGGCCTTCGCTACACCTTTCATTAGGTAACTAATTGAATATCTAGATAACGAATCGAGTGTCTCTACCTAGGGAGACATACCAAGAAGCCTCCCAAAATCCAGACCCACCAGATCTCCTCTCCTTGTTACTGACAATGACACTCAGCCTATATCTAAAGTAAACACTTTACCTCAAGTGTTCAGTTATCTTGATGAAACACTGAGATCCTTATCTTGATGAAACAATGAGATCCGTATCTTATAGTCAAAAGAGATCTCTGGACCTTAAACCATGGTTACTCTAAGGGCCACCTGATTCCCCAGCATTCCTAGGTGAGCTGGAGTTAAAGAATCTACAATGAAACGGTGATATGCAGGAATAGACGAGGGAGTTGACGACGTCCCGTCAGAAAAAAGGCAGCGGGTGGTAACTAAAAGGTAATATAGAAGAAGAGATGACGTTGGGTTGAGTATATCTTAAATGAAATCGGTGCAGTTTATGCGTTAGTATAATGTCAATATACTGTTGAGAATGTCCATAGACACTCGCATAGACTGGAACGCCTATGTTATTTCTTCTTAAGAGTGTTAACAATTCTGGTACACTAGTGTTCATTTGGTTCAATGTATTCTTAACTTGTGCGACTTATATATAGACTAGAATATCTGTCTTGTGGTCTTCGCCGATGCTCCTCAACCATGAGCGAGATTCCCTCTTTATATATACCACATTCCCTTCTGAATTCGGTCTTCCTGTACCGGACTTGTTAATCCCCTGTCTGAAGTCAAACCCTATGACTCCAGCGCCAAGCCCCGGTTTATACTATCCGTCCTCACATATACACTCTTCGGAACCTTATGAGCTTTGTCTCTCTGTCCCATTCCGCTGTCCTGCAGGTAGCCCTTACTAGTACACGCGGGTTAGGACATCTCACATGTTCAACATATACAGTGTTTTTCAAAACTATTCAAACTAGTGCGACAAAAAGTTTCGTACCCCTTCGCACAATCTTACAAACCAAATTTGCGTAGTGTTTGGTTTGAAACATGTTGTCGCGGTGGTTTGAATCATTTTGTCGCACTAGTTTGAATAGTATACAGTGTTTTTCAGAACTATCCAAACCAGTGCGATAAAACGATTCAAACCACACTAACAAAATCAAATAAACCAACATTCCAAAAAACATTCGTACCCCTTCGCATATCCTTTCAAACCAAATGGCAAAATGGTTCACACCAACATTCATAGAAATTCAATATTCTGAAAAATATTGGGGGATTGCCTTATATGTTGTACATTTGAGAGTGTCTGAATGTCTTGCAGTACCAATCAAGGGGTCAAAAAAAAAAAGGACGGAACTGAACTGGTTTTCCTTGTTTGGGGGGTTATAGTAGTTTGTTTCTTTGGTTGTTTCTTGGGTTGTTTCTTGGTTTGTTGGATTTTGCTAGTGTGGTTTGAATCGTTTTGCTGCGCTGGTTTGAACCATTCTGCCCTTATGGTCCGAAACATTTTGTTGCGCTAGTTTGAACCATTTTGTCGCACTGGTTTAAATAGTTATGAAAAACACTGTACAACAAGCTAGTGTCACTTGAGCCTGTACATAATCCGCGTGTATCCTGCAGATAGTGTCTTCTCAAGAATTCACTTATACACTTCTCCGCACGGCTACAACACAGCAAATGAAAACCATGTCTTAATCTTGATGATCAACACAAAAGTATATACTACAATAACCCTTACCATTATGAAGATGGAGAGTTTTCTATGCCACATTTCTCTATGAAAATATATAGAAAGCTCTGGTTCCTCATCCAGGAGAACCATCAACGAACATAGTCTCATTTAGGAATCAATGTATTAAAGATCATAACAAATACATCTATTTATCACTACTGACTCCATTGAACTATTAACTCCACTGCACTACTGACTCCACTGCACTACTGACTCCACTGCACTACTGACTCCACTGCACTACTGACTCCACTGCACTACTGACTCCACTGAGTTGAACCAATCAGTTATTCTAGATTCCTGGATCCTCAAATTATACACCAAAATGATTCTACTACAGGCCGGGTAGACTATAGAAATTAGGTATTGGTATGTACTAAGTTTCACCTCGTGAGTAACAAGTGGTGTACTAGACTGCTGATCAACTATACCCTAGTCCTTTACCTTAGTACTACCGTCAGTCTACTATACCCTAGTCCTTTACCTTAGTACTACCGTCAGTCAACTATACCCTAGTCCTTTACCTTAGTACTACCGTCAGTCAACTATACCCTAGTCCTTTACCTTAGTACTACCGTCAGTCTACTATACCCTAGTCCTTTACCTTAGTACTACCGTCAGTCAACTATACCCTAGTCCTTTACCTTAGTACTACCGTCAGTCAACTATACCCTAGTCCTTTACCTTAGTACTACCGTCAGTCTACTATACCCTAGTCCTTTACCTTAGTACTACCGTCAGTCAACTATACCCTAGTCCTTTACCTTAGTACTACCGTCAGTCAACTATACCCTAGTCCTTTACCTTAGTACTACCGTCAGTCAACTATACCCTAGTACTGTACCGTACGTGTATGACTCTACTACGCTACCAGTCTTCTGATCTACCACTCAAGATATGTAGAAGGCGTTTTTGAACAAGATCCGGTTGGTCGAATTGCTGATCAGAAAGCAAAGCTTTTCAGACATTGTTGACGAGTTCCTGAGAGGCACAACTCACCAAATCAAAGGCACCTTGATAAGCAAAAAAGTGCTCATTTTTGTAAAGAAGCTGCTTGAACACCTGGGTTGTCAATTTAGAGTCATTCAACTGGATTATAATCTTAAAAATTGTAAACAAGTCTTGGTTTTGCTTCATTGACAAAAACAAACTCACCAATGCATTCAAGACCTCAGATATCAGATTTGAAGGCAATATTGGAGATCTCCAGCTTGACACAAGTTAAAACGCACAAGTTAAAACGAAATAAATCAAAGCCACTCCGATCTCCTCATCCTTGCTCAACTCAAGCTATTTATCTAGTGCCTGGTGTCTGGTGTCGTGCAATCCATCAAGTTGATCACCAAGCCTGCTTCCGAAAAGGTCATCAGATACGGGTTCGAGTACTCCAAGAGCATCAACAAGCCACACATTGTGATTGTCCACAAGGTCTCCATCATGAAGTTGTCTGACGGTTTGTTCGTCGAGACTGCCAAGGAAGTCGCCAAGGAATACCCACACATCAAGTTGTCTTTCCAGTTGTTGGACAACACCTCCTTGAGATTGACCTTTGACCCATCTGACTACAAGGATGTTGTCAAGGTCATGCCAAACTTGTACGGTGACATCATGTCCGACTTGTCTTCCGGTTTGATCGGTGGTTTGGGTTTGACTCCTTCCGGTAACATGGGTAACAAGGTTTCTATCTTTGAGGCCGTTCGCGGTTCTGCCCCACACATTGCCGATAACGCTTTGGCCAACCCAACTGCTTTGTTGTTGTCTTCCTGTATGATGTTGAGACACATGTCCTTGAACTCTATTTATCTATTTATCTATTTATCTATTTATCTATTTATCTATTTATCTATTTATCTATTTATCTATTTATCCAATCCACATCACATCTTCTCCTCTAAATATATTTCAGTCGGCAATTGAAACTGTACCCAGAATACCTGGTTCATGGAGAATATAGCACTATACCTCGACCACTTTTACTTTTCACTCTACTACACTCTACTACACTCTACTACACTCTACTACACTCTACTACACTCTACTACACTCTACTACACTCTACTACACTCTACTACATTCATAATATGTTTACTCTGGGTTAAAATATAATAGAGATTAGTATTGTGTCCCCTTGGGAAATCCCCTTCGAAAATCCCCTTCGAAAATCCCCTTCGAAAATCCGCTTGGAAAATCCGCTTGGAAAATGGATGGGAGGTTCAGCACGCCACCTTAACAGCATTCTTTTTTTTAAAAGGGTATCATATGCAAGTTTACCGAAACCTTCTTCAGTTATAGACTGACTGAGAGGTGGAGTTATATGGGAAGAATTCCCTAAAGTGAAGGTATTGACTATCGGATTGTACTCTGGAATTGTGCTGGAGATCTGGGCGCGGGCTCATAACCATGAAAAAGAGAAGTAGGCCAAATAAAAAAAAATAAATAAAAAATAAAATAGGTTCCAACCACCAGAATTCTTCAAAAAAAACAACCAAAATTTACATCATATTAAACTATGGAATAGCGTTGAAATGGGGGTACTCAAAATACATTCTACGTGTGTCCTGTATATAAGCAGGTTCGTGGCTCGTAACCCAAACAATAAATAATGTCTCCACAATTGTAACTACAGGGATCAGAGAGAATTCAGCCATAGACCACCCACTTGGGTGCTGCATTCCTTATGTACTTGGGTGTGTTATGGACTGCCATGGAGATTTTCAATGAGAATGCTTTGGTGAAGAGCATGAAAAAAGATCCCAAGAAAGTGACCGAAGCCTTGGCCAAGCTCAACAGTCCTGCTTTGAACAAAACTTTTTCTTTCTCTTGAACCGGTGTTTCTCATTCTTAAAGCCTGACGTATTCAAGCCATACGTTTCTATGCCACTTGGTGTACCACATCAATTCCATGAATAGTCCATCAATAGTCCATCAATAGTCCATTCATAGACTCTTCTTTTTGAGGTTTTTTGCTTTTGCACACTTTTTTGACGTTTTTGGACGTTTTTGGACGTTTTTTTGAGGTTTTTGTGAGGTTTTTTATGAGGTTTTTTGGTGCTATTATTGCGCCAGTACAAGAAATCTACGAACATCATGAGGTATTTGTCCCCAAAAGCTGTGAGATACGATTTCAAAAAAAGATTGAATTGCCAATTTTTTAAAACATCGTCATGAGTCTCTTACCTCTGTTTCTTATAATTCTACAATCACACTTCTTTATGAAGAAAGGAGTAACTCAGCAACGACCAAATATATTCCCACCAACCCCGAAAGGCCTGCCACAATGCAACTCGTTAAATCAAGAAGTAACGGTAAACATTTATATATGTGCTATCTTCTTTAATCATTTATGCCTTACTAGTACTTTGTTCGTTGTTTCCTCAAGCAAGGACTGAGGTGGCTTATATAACTCTGAGAAACGCCATCATTTCATCATTGTACGAAGCCATCATTTACGAAGCCATCATTTATGAAGCAATCATTTATGAAGCAATCATAGTACTTCTTACAATGATGGTCGTGATACGGACTTTTCAAAAGCCATCATAGGCTCCAAAATAATACTCCTCATAGAACTCCTCGTAGTACTCGTCATAGTACTCGTCATGGAGTGAGTGAGTAGGAATAGTGAGTCAGTAGGAATAGTGAGTCAGTAGGAATAGTGAGTCAGTAGGAATAATGAGTCAGTAGTACTAGTGAGTGACTACTATAGTGAGTGAGTAGCAGTAACACAGGTCTCTTCGAATGTAGTCACAGATTTTATGCATTACACCATGTCTATTATTATGGACAATAGTGTTGAAGTATATATACCGCTCTTGAGTTCATGATCCGGACTGGTTATATCATTGTTCCTGTGTTCATTTCTTTCTATCTTAGTTGCGCTACTAATGTGTCCAGGAGATCCGTCTTGCGGTCACTTGTGAAACCCTCTCTACCTAGAGTGGAATCCCCTTTATATACACTTGGGATTCCTTGGACTCCTTGCTTTTGAGTGTGGACTTGGCAATGGTCTAAAGTTAAAACCTGACTACTCCTGACCCCAAGTTCGGGATACAATACTAGTCTGCACTCTCCATTCCTCGGAACCTTGAGGTTTCTGGGAACTTTGATGGGTTTCTGGGAACATTGATGGGTTTCTGGGAACCGTGAGGCATGTCCAATTCCGATGGACGGGAGGTAATGTGTGTTACCTGTATACACGAGTCATGTTCAACAACTAGCTTATCCTATAGTTGGTGCAGTATGTGGAAATACTCTTGATGGCCTTCCTCAAGGATGCCAGTATTGAGGTGTGGTAGTTTTCAGTACTCAAATGTATTGCCTGGAGTCTAGTACTACGATGTATCTAGTCTTGGCTAATGATCTCTACGACTAGCTCATGATCTCTATGACTAGCTCATGCCATAGATTCACTGAGAGCTTAGTTATTGTTAAAGATAGTTCTACAGTCCAATTCTACAGTCCAATTCTACAGTCAAATAGTTCTACAGTCAAATTCTACAGTCAAATTCTACAGTCAAATTCTACAGTCAAATTCTACAGTCAAATTCTACAGTCAAATTCTACAGTCAAAAGTTCTATAGTAAAATAGTTCTACAGTAAAGTTGGTCAAAAATATCAATAAGATTATTCCCAGGTACCGCTTAAGATTAGTAGAAATCCTCACGGTCGCAAACGGTCTCATAGACACACTCTCTGTCCACAGCATATTCAACCAATTTTTGCTTGGTCCAGTTGTCCTTGGATAAAGGCACTGGGTCACACATCATTGGTGGTCTAATACCTACTCTGCAGAACACGGTTTTCATGCACTCCTCAGGGATGTCCTTGACTTCATTGTCGAGGTAATTCAGACAAGGGTTTCCGTTGTTGTCCTTTCTGTCCTTCACAGCGACCTCTTGTTGAGGTTGGTTTTTTCCATGAGCATCTGTTCCTGGAACTTGGCCGTCTTCGGATCTGAAACGGCAGTTCTCGCTGGTAGGGTCATCCTGATCGTCAGTTGGATAAACTAAACCACCAGCTGGAGCAGCATCCTTCTTGGCTAACTCGACGTTGTCAGAGTCTTCTCTCTTGTTGTAGTTTTTGAATTGGGAGCCCAAAGTGTCCCTGTAACCACCGCTACCCATGTAAGAACCTCTGAAAGGAGCAGCGTCCTTCTTGGCGAGCTCCACGTTTTCAGAGTCTTCTCTCTTGTTGTTGTTCTTGAATTGGGGGCCCAAAGTGTCCCTGTAACCACCGCTACCCATGTAAGAACCTCTGAAAGGAGCAGCATCCTTCTTGGCTAACTCGACGTTTTCAGTGTTTTGACCGGTTGGCATGGCCAAGACGGCAGAGGCAATGAGGAACAAAGTAGCGTATTTCATGATGTAATAGATGAGTAGAGATGAGATGAGATGAGATGATGGAAATAAATGAATGAGGTGGACAAGAGCATCTCTTTTATATGTCTCCAGTAGAGGCTGTGTGGGTGCAACGTTTGCATTGAGCCGCTGCTGCGCCAATACGACGACAGCGACTGGGACAATGCGACAGCGACAATGCGACAGCGACAATATAACAATGCGGCTGGGGGCTTGGGCTGCGGCTTGGGGCCAAAGTGCGAATGACAAATTCTGGGCGGTGTGCAGGTTGCTGCGGCGCGGTGCTCGAGTCGAGGAACCTGGATAATTTTGGAGGCACCATATGGACATGTGAGCGCATATGGACATGTGAGCGCATATGAGCCGGGGAAATGAATGTGATTGGCCTGTACTTAGCCTGACTGGGGATCTATTGTTTATGTCTGATCTAGGTATGTTCGAGGTCTAGTTATTGTGGTCCAGTCAGGTTTAATTCTGGTTTATTCAGGTCTAGTTCAGGTTAAATATAGGTTTAATTGTGGTCTCATTCAGGTTAATTCAGGTCTACTTCAGGTCTCATTCAGCTCTAGGTCAGGTTTAATTCAGGTTTAATTCAGGTCTCATTCAGGTCTAGGTCAGGTTAATTGTGGTCTGATTCTGGTCTACTTCTGGTGTACTTCTGGTCTTGGCGTGGTCAAAGTCTTTTGTCAGTCTGCTCAGATCGCCCTTAATTCTCGTCATTTTCTTCCTAGACAATGGAGCGCTCGAGGACAGACAGAAATGACCCATGCAGAGTGACGAAAATATTCTCATATGCGACGAACGAAACTGCGGTATTATAAACTGACATCTCTGAGTGTTACACATAACAATGGAAGTCACTGAGATGATTACTAAAGGTCGAATATTGGGACCAAAGACTGAACCTTGCCCTCATAACCTTGCGCCCATATACCTTGCGCTCATATACCTTGCGCTCATAAACGTTGCACATCAAAAAAGGTACACCAAAGCATTGCAGTAAAACCGTTAATTAGTAAAGAGTAGACTAGAGTAGAGTAGAGTAGAGTAGAGTAGAGTAGAGTAGAGTAGAGTAGAGTAGAGTAGAGTAGAGTAGAGTAGAGTAGTGTAGAGTAGAGTAGTGTAGTGTAGTGTAGTGTAGTGTAGTGTAGTGTAGAGTAGAAGCTCATTAAGAACGAGTATTAGTAATTGGGTCGCGGTGTACAGTATGCTTCAAAACTATTTAAACCTATTCAAACGAGCAGCAAAAAAAAAAAAATGTTTCGAACCAAGAAAACAGAATGGTTTAATAAATCCTAGTGTTAATTGATTAGTCAATCAGAATATTGTCTGGGAAGACATCAGAATGTCTTTTACTTCCAGACCCCATAAACAGCTCACGCAAAAAGCCTCAGATATTCACATACCTTAGTGAGGCAATGAACTTTATATCCATAACAAGTACGTTTCTCTGGATAGTACTCCACTCCATGGTTGAGAGGACACCTGATGTACCCGAGGCAAAAAAGCTTTATTTAAATGAGTACATGAGGAGTTAAAAAAAAATGTATATATATATATATTTCTACATTCAAACCATCCTGCATATAAACTCACACTCACACTTACCTTAGTACAATAGTCTTAACTAATTGATTCATCACATACAGTGTCTTTCAAAATCATTCAAACCAGCCGCTAGATTTAACAAGTCAGAAGATTGAATTCTAATGAAAGTTGGTGTTTGAAATATCATGTCATTTGGTTTGAAAGACTGGGCGGAGGGGAACTAAACTTTTTGAATTATCATTAGGTTTATTTTTGCTACTTCTGGTTCCAAACTTTTTTCTCCCATTGGTTTGAATAGTTTTGAAAATCACTGTACTCCTATAATATTCTTGAGCTAATCAATACAAATATCTATGTTTTTTTTTTTTTTTTTTTTTTTTTTTTTTTGGTTAATCAATATAAATTACATGTTGGAAAATGGCACCGAATACAGTGTTTTTCAAAAGTATTCACATCAGCGCGGCAAAATGTTCAAACCACACTAGCAAAATTAAACAACCCAATAGTTCCACAAGTTACTGTTTTTAATACTCAATAAAGATTTTACATAAACAGTTTATTTCAAATCTTTGATTCTTAACAATTTTTAAGTCGTAAGTACGGTAAGTAAGTACGAGACTTTTTTTTTAATTATTGGTCTGCTTAATTTTGCTAGTCTGGTTTGAAACATATTGCTGCGCTGGTTTGAATAGTATTCAAAAAGACTGTAAGAGGAGCGAGCACGGCGCTCTAGGCTTGCAGGGCACGTTGCAACCATTTTCCCCAACCTTGGTTGTCTTGACAATCAAGGGTCAGTGAAGGCCGACTCCCATATATATAATGAGGCTTTCGCCACATCTTTCATTAGGTAACTATTTGAATATCTAGATAACGAATCAAATATCTCTACCTAGGAAGACATACCAAGATGCGTCCCAAATTCCAGACCCACCAGATCTCCTTGTTACTGACACTGACACTCAGCCTGTTAGATTCTTGTTATAACGTTAAGTGATAAGTTATCTTTATTTATTGATGATTCCTCAAGTGAGGAATCTGAGTTACTTTTTTAGTGTTTTCAAGAGTAGAGATCGCTGCGGAACAACTCCTTAGCGATCATTGTTGTACTCACCTCAGCTCATCCTAGTACTCCATACAATGAGGCGGAGTAGTCAGCTGAAAAGAAGCCTGAGTAGAAGCCTGAGTAACAATAGCCATTGTATCATGCAGACAGATTTCATAATATCCCCAATAATAGATCCCTACCTATGGTGGGTCTGACACAGCCTATGTCTGAAGTAAACACTTTACCTCAAGTGTTCACTTATCTTGATGAAACAATGAGATCCGTATCTTATAGTCAAAAGAGAGCTCCGGACCTTAAACCATGGTTACTCGAAGGGCCACCTGATTCCCGAGCATTCCTAGCTGAGCTGGAGTTAAAGAATCTACATTACATGTTCCTGCAGACAAATACATCCCCCCCACAAGTGGTTGCATACAGAATGATAAGGTGTAAATTACTTACAGTGTTTTTCAAAACCACCAAACCAGGGGTCAAAATGTTTGGAACCAGAACTAACAAAATTAAACAAGCCAGTAACTCAAAAAGTTTTGTACCCCATCACAAAGTCTTTCAAACCAAATGACATAATTTTTCAAACACCAACTTTCATTAGAATTCAGAATCTTGAAATCTTAAATCTGAAGGCTGGTTTGAATTGTTTTGAAAAACACTGTATCTCCTCATGTGCCCGCAACTCGGGCACATCAGGTGGTCCTTTCAATAGCCATGGCGTAGAGTCCAGACGACTGTACTTATTGGTGTTGATAAAGTTCATAGTCTCATCAAGGTATGTGTATACTTGAGGAGTTACACGAGAGCTGTTTCTGGTGGGTCTGGCTGTTTCTGGTGGGTCTGGCTGTTTCTGGTGGGTCTGGGAGTAGAAGACATTGTGATATCTTCCCAGATAATATTCTATTTGATGAATTAACACTAGGATTGTAGCCAGAGTTCCAACTTATATAGTCTAGGAACTATGCTAGACTTTCAGTCTTTCACTGAAGCTAAACCGTCTTCAACATGCTTCATGCTGGAGCTAAACTTTCATTAAGAATCACCAAAGGAAGGCGTAGCACACTCTATACTTTCTAAGAGAGAGCCTTTCCATTTCTGGAATGATCAGTCATTGCTCATTCTCAACATAAGGAAAGCAATTCAGTTCCATTCCGTTCTAGCCCTTAATTATACATGTAGTCCATGAGGGGTAAATCTCTAGATATCAGATATCAGATATCAGATATCAGATATCAGATTTCAGATTTCAGATTTCAGATTTTAGGTATCAGATATCAGATATCAGATTTCAGATTTCAGGTATCAGATTTCAGATTTCAGATTTCAGGTTTCAGGTATCAGGTTTCAGATGTCAGATTTCAGATATCAGATTATTGAATTCTAATGATGTTGGTGTGAAACATTACCCGATTTGGTTCGAAAGACGGTGTGACAGGGTACAAAATATTTTGTTGCGCTGGTTTGAAACGTTTTGCCAAGGTGGTTTGATTAGTTTTAAAAAAAAAAAATAATAAAAAAAAAAACCACTGTATTTGGGAATTCTTAGGGTACGTGTTTGGCGTGGTCCTACGGTCGTGCCGTCCTGCCTTGGCCCAAACAATACGCCTCCTTCCACTGATCCTTCCTTTGTGGCTAACCCGCTCCACGCCAAACGGTTTCTTTTTATTGACCTTGACTTTGTTTGTGACTGGAATTTTTACCTGAGATTTTTGGCCCTTGATTTTTACTCTTCACTTTTACCCTTTTTACCTTTCACTTTTACCCTTTTTACCTTTCACTTTTACCCTTTTTACCTTTCACTTTTACCCTTTTTACCTTTCACTTTTTACCTTTCACACACCACCTTTCACTTTTTACTCTTCACTACTGGCTCATCATGTTTAGGCAGACCAGAGAAGAGCTGCAGAACGCACAAACTTCGTAGTCAGTATTCAGTATTCAGTATTCAGTATTCAGTATTCAGTATTCAGTATTCAGTATTCAGTATTCAGTATTCAGTATTCAGTATTCAGTAGTACAGATAAATAGTGGTAGTACTCAAGTAGTAGTAGTAGTAGTAGTAGTAGTAGTAGTAGTAGTAGTAGTAGTAGTACTCATAGATAAAATACATTAGTAGTACCATGTTGTCTTTTACTGGAGACCCAAAGAAAGTGTGATACTTGTGTTATAAAGAATAGATGGCATTCTTGTAGTTGGCACATCATGTGAAAAATCCAGGTGTGATACCTAGATTCCTGGACTCAGCTAGTCTACTCTGGACTCGCCGTCTGCTCAGCTCTTACTTTACTATTCCATAGCCATGGTGCATTATAGAGTCCTTTTCTCCTTGGGTTTCTTGGAGGTCTTTATATCATAGTCATCCTGCACTGCTTCAAAATCAAGCTGTCCATCAAGTCAATCACTTCGCCGAAGATCTCTTCCTTGACGAGGGTTTTGATCAATGCAGGAGTCTTGATGCGTCTGTTGACGGAACCCAAAACGGGATATACTCTACGTTATGGTTCTTGAGCAATGGCAGAACAACACAAAGAAAGAAAAAGCTCGCCTCGTCATCTTTCAAGAACTCGCCAATCAAAGAGTGATCTTTGTCCAAAATCAAACTAAAGCACCCCTACAAAAACCGAGCCAGTAATTGGAGTACAACTGGAGCTTCTTCTTCCCCTTGGGCAGGTTGTATTTCCTTGCTGGAGAGATCTTTAAGTACCAAAATCTAAAGAGAGGTCAAAAGTCATGATAGGGAGTATGACATTTTCATCAACGGAATAGTAAGTAGTAAGTAGTAAGTAGTAATTAGTAAGTTATTGGAGGATGCCTATTATGCCTGTCTCTCTCCGGATCTTGAGATCTACTGGCCTTCATATACCCTTTTGGCATAACACAAGGCTGCTAAGCAAAACGGTAATTTGTTAGATTCTTGAATACGTCTAATACTTGGAGTTGTGTTCATTCGTTGATCAATTCTGAAGTAGTGGGAGTCCCATATCTTGCACGTACCGTCGATCTCCAATACGAGAGTAGATTTTCTGCCTTCAAGTCTCGGTGGAGAAGACCATTTTCATGGATATACAAGAGTCCTTCAAGCACTTGCTTGGGGATGAACTTGACCAATGGCTCATCGAACTTTCCATATGACTTTAAACACGATGCCACTGCTCCTCCTGCCACTGTTCCTCCTGCCACAGATCTTCCTGCTACTGTTCCTCCTGCTACTGAGCTTCCTGCCACTGTTCCTCCTGCCACGTATTCCAAGAATAAACTATATGTCTGCTTAGACTGCTCAAAGCCCAAGTACTGTGCGATTTTGAGGTGGTCCATATCTTTCATGGGCTCCACCTCCTTGTGCAAAGCATCTATGCCTTCCAGATTACTGGACGACTCACTCAATTCCACCTGTTTCTCTGCAACCATTTCTCCCGTGGATACATTAAGTGCAACCAACACCAGACAAAAAGAGTCTCGCTTAATGAGCTCTCCCTTGATCCATGCAAATTCTCCTTACAGATCACTGGCTACGTTCCGGATCCGATTGACATATCCTTTTTCAATATCATCCGAAGTGACTTCAGAGTGGTATTATGTAAGCCAGATTACAGTTATAGTAGTGGGTTCTTCTCATACATCTTTAGGGGGTTGTTAATAATCTTAGAGTCATATGGGGTAATAGTCTTACTTGACTACAGTATAATCACGGGATGTAATCATAAAGTATCTCACTAGTACTCAGATGGAGTACCTGTAGTCAACTCAGATGAAGTACCTATAGTCAAGTCAGATGAAGTACCCATAGTCAACTTAGATAGGGTACCTGTAGTTTAGATCAACTGCCTGGATTTCAGTAAAGGTGCCTACATTCTCGTATTTGACCTTCCCGTATTCTACATTCCCGTATTCAAAAGCCTAGTCTTGGCTAAATGACTCTCACAATAGAATCACTCATAGACTTATCTACAGGTGAAGTTGGATCTAGAGTGGAAGTTGGATCTATAGTGGAAGTTGGATCTACAGGTAAAGTTGGATCTATAGGTAAAATTAGGTCAAAAAAAAATACCGAGTGTATTAAAAAATTCCGTTCCAGTCGGCAGGAGCATTGAGGACATCCTCCTTCTTACAAATGGCAGGAGCAACACATTGTCCCAGGACATTCTCATTGATCAATTTCTCCTTGGTCCAGTTGTTCACGTCAAACGAGTAGTCGCCAGGGCAGCCAAACCTCAATGTAGAGTCAAACTTACAGAACAATGGTTTCATGCACTCCTCAGGAATGTCCTTCATTTCCTTGTCCTTGTAGTCGGTACAGAGTGTTCCCTTGTTGTCTGTGGAGTTCTTGTAACCGTCCTCTTGTTGAGGTTGGTTTTTTCCATGAGCATCTGTTCCTGGAACTTGGCCGTCTTCGGATCTGAAACGGTAGTTCTCGCTGGAAGGGTCATCCTGATCGTCAGTTGGATAAACGAAACCACCAGCTGGAGCAGCATCCTTCTTGGCTAACTCGACGTTGTCAGAGTTTTCTCTCTTGTTGTAGTTTTTGAATTGGGAGCCCAAAGTGTCCCTGTAACCACCGCTACCCATGTAAGAACCTCTGAAAGGAGCAGCATCCTTCTTGGCGAGCTCCACGTTTTCAGAGTCTTCTCTCTTGTTGTTTTTGAATTGGGGGCCCAAAGTGTCCCTGTAGCCGCCGCTACCCATGTAAGAACCTCTGAAAGGAGCAGCGTCCTTCTTGGCGAGCTCGACGTTTTCAGAGTCTTCTCTCTTGTTGTTTTTGAATTGGGGGCCCAAAGTGTCCCTGTAGCCGCCGCTACCCATGTAAGAACCTCTGAAAGGAGCAGCGTCCTTCTTGGCGAGCTCGACGTTTTCGGTGTTTTGACCGGTTGGCATGGCCAAAACAGTAGAAGCAATGAGGAACAAAGTAGCGTATTTCATGATGTAATAGATGAGTAGAGATGAGATGAGATGATGTGAAGTAAAGTAAAGATTTAACAAATGGGACAAAGGCCTCTCTTTTATATGACTCGAGGGGAGGCTGTGTGGATGTATACCAAATTTGCAATCAGCCGCAGTGTCGCAAGTATGCGGCTTGAAGTGGAGTGCGACCAAGAAATTCCGACTCAGTGCAGTCTTGCTGCGGCACGGCAGTCCAAGCCTCTCGATCCAAGACTCCAAGACTCCAAGCCTCTCTGTCCAAGACAATGGACTTGAACACTAACATTACTAAGCCATTGAGTGAATATTGTTTCATATCGTAGTCAATAATGTCCAGATGTTATATGATGGAACTCATTGGATTTAATGGTATCTGAGTGATTTGTAATGGGGTGAATACTTATAGAATTGTGAATACTTAGAGTTGTGAATACTTAGAGTTGTGAATACTTATAGAGGAGTCAATATTGAGTATTTGCTGTACTGTACATTGAAGAATGTGTGGGAGAGGGAGTGGAGTTTGAAGGGTGAATGTGAGGAGTGTGTGCGACATGTAGTGGAAAAGTAAAGAACGGTTGCGAGAGTGAAAACCGGTTGCGAGAGTGAGAGAGTGTGTGAGTGTGAGTGTGAGTGTGTGTGTGTGTGGGGGAAGGGCTCACAACCAAGAACTAAGCCAACGCACCAATTGGCCAGGGCTCGTGACCATCAGTTTAAAATGTGAATTTGTCTACCCCGATCGATGTTACATTTCTTTTTTCCCCGTTCCATTTCTTTTTCGCGGTTACATTTCTTTTGATTCTCAATTTCTCTCTCCACTGGTTTTGCATGACTGGTTTTTCTCCATTATGTTCTCCACTGCTTTTCGTTCCTGCCTGTCTACTGCGAATTAACATTACCTCACAAAACAGACAACAGGCAACAGAAACAGAAACAGAAATAGAAATAGAAACAGAAACAGAAACAGACAACAGGCAACAGAAACAGAAACAGAAACAGACAACAGTAAATAGAAACACTACCAAAAATGCTCAATCCAAATTCTTCCCGACTTTAATTTAATTCCAGGAATCATGTGACTAAGCCCTCAACTTATTCCCATAAGCTTCTACTCAGCTTCTACTCTGCTGCTACTCACTGCACAATGGTGTTCCCTTTACCCCCTCCCCCCTACTTGTCTGTTATACCCGAGCAGAAAAGTGTTTTAACCGAAACCTTGTGAAGGTCTAGATTTTCCCTTATTGGGAAGTGGCTGCAAACATGACCCCCTAATTTTGAAGGCTGAGCTTTCATTGTTCCATTTGAACTGCACATTCCTCGGGCTCGGTGTGACTTTTCCTACCGACTAAATCCTATTGTTATCTAGTGAGGTGCATATGCACCAGGAACGCTGTATAGCCGAGGAAACTGAGTTTAGACTATGCAGTATGCCCGTTACAACGGTCCAAGTTTCACTCTCAAATGTGAAGCTACTAACCAACGCTCAAGAAATTAAACTCCACTATTACTCCAAGACATGTCACTATACAGTCTTTTTGAATACTATTCAAACCAGCGCGGCGATATGGTTCAAACCAGACTAGCAAAATTAAGCAGACCAATAATTAAAAAAAAAGTCTCGTACTTACTTACCGTACTTACGACTTAAAAATTGTTAAGGATCAAGGATTTGAAGTAAACTAAACTGTTTATGTGAAATCTTTATTAAGTATTAAAAATAGTAGTTTCTCGAACTATTGGGTTGTTAAATTTTGTTAGTGTGGTCTGAATCGTTTTGTCGCGCTGGTCTGAATCGTTTCGAGAAACACTATATTGCAGTGATTTTCAAAGCTATTCAAACCAACGGTGGCAAAATATTCTCTTTGCACAGTCTTTCAAAAAACTAAAATTTGGGGTAATGTTTCATACCAATTTGCATTAGAATTCTATATTCTGAAATGTGAAATCTGGACCATTGTGTTATACACTACCTTTGGGAGAGTCTGTGAGACTTTGGGAGACTTTGGGAGACTTTGGGAGACTTTGGGAGACTTTGGAAAACTTTGGCAGACTTTGGCAGACTTTGTGAGATATTTAGGAGTCTTTGGGAGACTCTGGGAGATATTTAGAAGACATTTGGGAGTCTTTCAGTAGCAATCAAGGACTTACCCCGGAATTGGCACTAGCGAGAGGACAAAACACCCGTACACCCGGCTACCTCAGCAGAAAAAGGCCCAACGCAAACGAGGTTTTTTTTCAAGGGATTTAGATGAAACTTAGTTTGCTGGAACCCTGGAATTCCGGACGTTACGATGCACGTTTTTTTTTAGTCGAAAAGGTTTTTGTGGTGCACTTTAAAGGCCCTGTAGTTGGCCAATTCCGGTCAAGCTCTCGCGTACCATATCAGCACAGGGCTCATCATTATAAATCACTTTAGTACAGTGTTTTTCAAAGCTATTCAAACCAGCGACCCCAAAACCAGCGCCCCCAAAACCAGCGCCCCCAAAACCAGCGACCCCAAAATATTTCGTACTCCTTCGCATAGTCTTTCAAACCAAATGGCGTAATGTTTCCTGAATAACCCCTCAGAAAAATATGATGCTTTCCCGCCAATCAAATTCTTCTGAAAATCTAATAATATCCACTACTACTATTACTACTACAGACTACTACTACAGACTACTACTATTACTACTACTAACTACAGACTACAGACTACAGACTACAGACTACAGACTACAGACTACAGACTACAGACTACAGACTACTACTACAGACTATTACTACTACTATTACTACTACTGACTACTGACTACTGACTACTGACTACTACTATTACTACTACTAACTACTGACTACTGACTACTGACTACTGACTACTGACTACTACTATTACTACTACTAACTACTGACTACTGACTACTGACTACTGACTACTACAGACTACAGACTACAGACTACTACAGACTACAGACTACTAATACTGCTACTACTACTACTGCTACTACTACTACTACTATTACTACTACAGACTACTACTGCTACTACTACTACTACTATTACTACTACAGACTACTACTTGAAAGATCGTCGATGGCCAGATAGGGTTTTGGAGAGAGCTCCAAGATGGCTTTCCACCTACTTGAGAGACGGAAACCAATGGCTTCCTGATCCATCCAATACTTTTCGACGAGAAGAAATCTTACTTTCACAAACTTGTTGATGTTGGATATAAGGAGATTGAGGTAGCATTCCCTGCAGCTTCTCAAGTTGACTTTGACTTCACCAGATATGCCATGCCATTGAAAATGCTCCGGATGACGTCACCATTCAAGTCTTTTCACCTTACAGAGAAGAGCTTATTAAAAGAACAGTCGAATCATTGAAAGGACCAAAGCGAGCAACAGTTCACATATATTTGGCAACTTCGGGGCCTGTTTCAGAAATGTTTCTTTAGAATTCTATATTCTGAACTGTTGAAATCTGGACGTTCGCTTCATATGCAGTACACTTAAGAGTCTTTGGGAGATATTTAGGAGACATTTGGGGACATTTGGGGACATTTGGGGACATTTGGGGACATTTGGGGACATTTGGGGACATTTGGGGACATTTGGGAGACAGTTGAGATACTTTTGAGAGTCTTGTAGTACCAGTCAACGGTCAAAACCGACGGAACTGAATTTGGAACGGGTACGAAACTTCCAAATTATTGGTTCGTTTAATTTTGGTAGTGTAGTTTGAATCGTTTTATCGCGTGGGTTTGAATAGCTTTGAAAAACACTGTACATTCTTGTGAGTATGCTTCAAAAAAATATAATTGTACATTCATAGTGAAATCTTCATTGTGCATCCATCATAATCTTCAAATGGGATATCCTCAAGCCTTGAGTTCACCTTGGAACAGGGAAATTCCCTCACGGTTCACGTGTTCACTGTCACTGTCACTGTCACGTCTACACTGTCACTGTCACGGGTACGTTGGACTCTGGACGGTACAGTTACACTTGGGTATCATTTCTATTATAATTCACCAATAGCCAATCCTATTATTGGGACAGTATGTGCAATCCTCAGACTCTCAGAGATTTATAAACAGTGAACGACGGATCTATAGTCATGATAGTTCTACAGTTGAGATAGTTGTATGAAAGATATTCTATGAAAGATATTCTAAGAAAGAGTATTCTATGAACATTCTATGAATGTTCTATGAAAGAGTAATTATTCCCGGGCACCGCTTAAGATTAGTAGAAATCCTCACGGTTGCAAACGGTCTCATAGACACACTCTCTGTCCACAGCATATTCAACCAATTTCTGCTTGGTCCAGTTGTCCTTGGATAAAGGCACTGGGTCACACATCATTGGTGGTCTAATACCTACTCTGCAGAACACGGTTTTCATGCACTCCTCAGGGATGTCCTTGACTTCATTGTCGAGGTAATTCAGACAAGGGTTTCCGTTGTTGTCCTTTCTGTCCTTCACAGCGACCTCTTGTTGAGGTTGGTTTTTTCCATGAGCATCTGTTCCTGGAACTTGGCCGTCGTCGGCTCTGAAACGGTAGTTGTCGCTGGAAGGGTCATCCTGATCGTCAGTTGGATAAACGAAACCACCAGCTGGAGCAGCATCCTTCTTGGCTAACTCGACGTTGTCAGAGTTTTCTCTCTTGTTGTTTTTGAATTGGGGGCCCAAAGTGTCCCTGTAGCCGCCGCTACCCATGTAAGAACCTCTAAAAGGAGCAGCATCCTTCTTGGCTAACTTGATTTTTTCAGAGTCTTCTCTCTTGTTGTTTTTGAATTGGGGGCCCAAAGTGTCCCTGTAGCCGCCGCTACCCATGTAAGAACCTCTAAAAGGAGCTGCATCCTTCTTGGCTAACTTGATTTTTTCAGAGTTTTCTCTCTTGTTGTTTTTGAATTGGGGGCCCAAAGTATCCCTGTAACCGCCGCTGCCCATATAAGAACCTCTGAATGGAGCAGCGTCTTTCTTGGCGAGGTTAGCGACGTAGTCGGAGTTTTCATCGCTTTGCAAAGCCAAAACGGCGGTAGCAATGAGGAAGAAGGTGGCGAATTTCATGATTTGATAGATGAGATCAGATGAGATGAGATCAGATATTGGAAATAAATGAATGAGGCGGACAACTTGCGTCTCTTTTATATGTGTCGGGAGGAGGTAATGTGGGTGCAAGATTTGCAATCAGTCGTAACGTCACCAGTATTGCATCTGCACCCAAGTGCGACCAAGAAATACCGGCGGTATGGAAGCTACTCCGGTGTGGTACCCCCCACAAGCGTCTCGATCGGAGATAATAAGAACACTAGATTATTAGGTCACTGACTAAATCAGATACTGGTGTATAATGTAGTTATGATTTAATGGAATTAGTTTGATTTAATGTACTTGATTTAATGTACTTGATTTAATGTACTAGACTGTTTTTATAGTCCAATACATTTTAGTTCAATTGTTTGTGATTGTACTGATATCGACTGTTTGACCATTGATGAATGGTAGTATGTGTGAGAGTGAGAGAGTGTGTGTGTCAGTGCGATTGAGTGTGTATTGTGAGTGAGTGTATGGGGAGACTGTGTGTATGGTGAGTGAGTGTATGGTGAACGTGAGTGGTGAATGTGAGTGGTGAATGTGAGTGGAGAACGTGAGTGTATGGTGAATGTGAGTGGAGAAACGAGAAACGGTTGGGAGCGAGAGCGGGGGGAAGGGCTCACAACCAACGATCCAAGCCAAGGAACTAAACCAAAGTGATCAACATGACATGTTGTCCCGTTGACCCGCATATTTAGGTAAAGTGTATGACGGTATAGTGTATGAATAGTGTATGAGGGTATAGTGTATGAGGGTATGAATAGTGTATGAGTGTATGAATAGTGTATGAGGGTATAGTGTATGAATAGTGTATGAGTGTATGAGTGTATGAGTGTATGAGTGTATGAGTGTATGAATGCAGGAAATGTGTTACTGTAGTACAACGGGAAAAAAAGGCTAGCCTCGAAGATTCCGAGGGACACATGAGGGGACTAGTATTCAGTATTGCTGGTCTTGGCGTTAGGAGTAGTCAGGTTGACTAGACAAGGGCTTGGGGTGCGGTGCGGTGCAAGAGTGGAGAGTCCTCCAAAATGCAAAGTATGAGGAGGAGAATCCTGCTCAACCAAAAACGGTATCTCTAGTGACCACAAACGGATTTACTAGTACACATTAGTAGCACACCGCAGAGAGAAGCCTCGGACTTACAAATGGCAAAGTCCACCCCCACCGCACTAAGGGCCGGGGCAAGGGCCAGAGCCAGGGCAAGTAGTTAGGGTCAGGTCAAGGGCCAGAGCCAGAGCCAGAGCCAGAGCCAGAGCCAGAGCCAGAGCCAGAGCCAGAGCCAGAGCCAGAGCCAGAGCCAGAGCCAGAGCCAGAGCCAGAGCCAGAGCCAGAGCCAGAGCCAGAGCCAGAGCCAGAGCCAGAGCCAGAGCCAGAGCCAGAGCCAGAGCCAGAGCCAGAGCCAGAGCCAGAGCCAGAGCCAGAGCCAGAGCCAGAGCCAGAGCCAGAGCCAGAGCCAGAGCCAGAGCCAGAGCCAGAGCCAGAGCCAGAGCCAGAGCCAGAGCCAGAGCCAGAGCCAGAGCCAGAGCCAGAGCCAGAGCCAGAGCCAGAGCCAGAGCCAGAGCCAGAGCCAGAGCCAGAGCCAGAGCCAGAGCCAGAGCCAGAGCCAGAGCCAGAGCCAGAGCCAGAGCCAGAGCCAGAGCCAGAGCCAGAGCCAGAGCCAGAGCCAGAGCCAGAGCCAGAGCCAGAGCCAGAGCCAGAGCCAGAGCCAGAGCCAGAGCCAGAGCCAGAGCCAGAGCCAGAGCCAGAGCCAGAGCCAGAGCCAGAGCCAGAGCCAGAGCCAGAGCCAGAGCCAGAGCCAGAGCCAGAGCCAGAGCCAGAGCCAGAGCCAGAGCCAGAGCCAAAGCCAGCTCCAGGGTCAGGGCAAGGGCAAGGGCAAGGGCAAGTGCAAGTGGCCAGGGCCAGGGCCAGTGCTCGTAACCATCTCTAAAATGTGTGAATTCTTTTTCCCTTTCAATTAACATTTCTTTTTTAAAAGTCATTTCTTTTTTAAAAGTCATTCCTTTTTAGAAGTCTTTTCTTTGGAAGTCTTTTCTTTTAGAAGTTTCTAGAACACATTTCTTTTTTGAAGTTTCTTCTCCATCTCATTCTTTCCATTGCTGTACAGTCTTTTTGAATACTATTCAAACCAGCGCGGCAATATGGTTCAAACCAGCCTTTACCAAAATTAAGCAGACCAATAATTAAAAAAAAGTCTCGTACTTACTTACCGTACTTACGACTTAAAAATTGTTAATGATCAAGGATTTGAAGTAAACTAAACTGTTTATGTGAAATCTTTATTAAGTATTAAAAATAGTAGTTTCTCGAACTATTGGGTTGTTGAATTTTGTTAGTGTGGTCTGAATCGTTTTGTCGCGCTGGTCTGAATCGTTTCGAGAAACACTATATTGCAGTGATTTTCAAAGCTATTCAAACCAGCCTCCAGATTTAAGATTTCAGAATATTGAAATATAATGAAACTTTTTGAATTATTGGTTTGTTGAATTTTGTTAGTGTGGTTTGAACATTGTGCCGCGCTGATTTGAATAGTGTTAAAAAGGAATGTCCTTTTTGTTGCGCTCATTTTTTCTGACTGTCCGTGTTTGTTCTCCCTTTTTGCTGCGAAATACATTAACCTCGCAAAAAACAGAAACGGTAGGAATTGTTCAATAGTAAAAGTACTCTAAAATTTTTATCCCGGATTATTTCAATCCTTCTTCTCCGATCCCACTCCACTGATCAGGTGACCCGTTTATCATGTAATAATAATAATAATAATAATAATAATAATAATAATAATAATAATAATAATAATAAACACATCACTGTTGTTAGATGCACCATAGGAAGGGCCCTGTCTATGAAGGTTTTATGAAGAAAGCCTCTCAGTCCGAATATTGTTGCAATGGTGATATGGAGTTTGGCCATCAGACCACCACGTGATTATATATATAACTCCTTTCGGATATTCCAGAATGATCCTTACTATTGTTCTGGTGGAGAGTTTCGCGGTTCCTCCACGTTTCTCTCAAAGTAATATAAACCACTCCGGCTCCTCTGTTTGTTCCTCTCTTTGAGGAACCATCAACGAGTATAAGATTTTAGGAATCAATATATTAAAAGAACATATCATATTCCATGTCATGGTATAGAGAATGGAATTAACTGTGGGAAGCAACTCGAACGCATAAAACCCAGTGCTCAAAGTCCTCAAATTTATAGGTAGCAGCATAATGGTAACAACTCTAAGGTACTTTGTTGCCATGATTCAAGATAGGCAAAGTAGGGAAGAATCATCAGGGCTCATGACATGTAGATCCTTTAACGCCAGTTCTGCAACGATAGTTGAGGTACCAGGAGGTCCTTTAATTAATCAGGGTGTAACACCCAGAGGATGCTTCATACTATAAGACACTGACCTCATAGCCTCATTGAGATATGTAAACACTTCATATCCATTTTTTGCAATCGCCATCAAAAGTCACACACACTGTCTCGTTCATCTTGCAAGAATTCACACTATCATCATATTTGTTTATAGTGCAAGTCTAATAGTAGCTTGCTACTCTAATCTACCATCTACTATACCATTAACTATACACTACTCTACACTATATACCTCTATATACCTCTATATACCTCTATATACCTCTATATACCTCTATATACCTCTATACACCTCCATACACCTCCATACACCTCCATCTATACACTAAACTTTACTCTACACTACACTACACATCTCTATACACTAAACTTTACTCCACACTAAACGTTACTCTAAACTACACTATTATCTTGTCAGACCCACTCTAGACAGGGCATTACACTCATATTAATACTTGTGTAATGAATCACCACTGGAATGCTACTACAGCTATACACACTATATGCCAGATTCTTCCAAGAACGTTTGAGATTCTTCCAAGTACGTTTACCTAATGCAAAATATACTCGTTGATGATCCCTCAGGAAAAGGAATCGGTTTGGCCGTCATGAAGTAGTCTGTCGGAAAGTAAGGAAAAAGGAAGGGGTATATTAGTAACATCGGGTCCCGATTAAGTGGGCAAGTGAGCTCGTTCCCTATATGAGTTATATTCCACTCATCTTGGATCTAACACTGTATAGTGTTTTTTTTTTTCTTTTTTCTTTCCGAAACTATTCAAACCAATAGTTCAAGAAGGTTTCGTACCCCTCCCTGCACACAGTCTTTCAAACCAAATGACGTAATGGTTCACGCCAACTTTCACCTAAGAATTCAATATTCTGAAATGTTAAAACCTGGAAAAGCATTGTCTCATATGTCCTATGTTTTGAGAGGGACATTTGGAAGACATTTGGGAAGTATTTGGGAGACATTTGGGAGACATTTGGGAAGTATTTGGGAGACATTTGGGAGACATTTGGGAAGTATTTGGGAGACATTTGGGAGACATTCGGGAGGTATTTGGGAGACATTCAGGAGACATTTGGGAGTCTTGCAATACCAATCAAGGGTCCAAATGGACGGATCTGAATTGGTTTCCTTATCATCCTGTATACAACCGCCAGCTTTTGAAAGGGGTGTACGAAACTCTTTATTTTATTGGTTTGTTTAATTTTGCTGGTGATGTTTTGAAAATCCTTTTGAAAATCATTGTACACTATACTATATAGTACGGGCATTATACACTCTCTACGTTAGAGTCAGTTTAGGCAGGGTCCTGCACTTAGAGGTATTACCTAACCTAGCTGTCTAATGCTAATAATGGCTACACACCCTTTAATTGTGTAACAATTTGTACTACACTATACACTCCAGTCTGTAGTACACCACCATTAACTACACTACCATTTACTACACCACCATTTACTACACTCTGTACAGTACAGTACTATGTACTAATAGTAAGGTGTAGTGTTTGTCCGTATCAACAATGCCAATTATGACCTCTACAGGATATTGACTTAACTAGATATGATCTCTTTACAGTTGTGTATAGTAGTGTATAGTAGTATAGTGGAGTATAGTAATGTAGTGTATAGTAGTATAGTGGAGTATAGTAATGTAGTGTATAGTAGTATAGTGGAGTATAGTAATGTAGTGTAGTGTAATGTATTGTATTAGAGTGCAGTGGAGTCTAGTAGTCTAGTAGTCTAATGTAGTTGGGTTTTGAGTTACGGTGTACGCAGTGTCCGATTATATTACACATAAAACGCACGTTCCTCGCCGGGAAGGTGAGGCAAAGGCTGAGAATGCTGAGTGTGTGAATCAGAATCAGAATCCGACTCCGACTCCGACTCCGACTCTTCACCCTTAACACCATTTTCGGCACCTTCAACACCATTTTCGTCACCGTCAACACCATTTTCGTCACCGTCAACACCATTTTCATCATTGTTTTCATCATTTTCGTCACTTTCATCATTTTCATCGTCGTCATTGGCTTTATGTTCGGTTGAGTTGCTGGACGGCTCCGGGTTTCCACGTTCGTAGAAGAGCATAAACGTTCCTGGCGACGTGAGCACCTCGTCCTCGGTGGTGGCATAGATGGCCTCGTCATTGGCTTTCCACCACACGCCCCGATGCTTTCGGTAGCAGATGTAGTGGCCGTAGTTGTGTGTACCCATATGCAGGATGACTGCCCGAAGGTTGTAGTTAATCCGAGACCCTTCTTTTTCGTTACTTCCGTTAGTAACACCAGTTCCATTAAAATCTCCGTATTCATTAAGACTTCCATTCCTATTAAATTTTTCTTCTTGTTCATTCTCTTGTTCATTCTCTTGTTCATTCTCTTGTTCGTCCTTTTCAATCTCCATATCATTATCTCTCTCCATATCATTTTCTCTCTCGTCTTGTTTTCGGAATGGCCGTCTGGCATCCATATTCACATCACTAGCCTCGGCAGTATAAGGAGCCATGTCGAGGACTGCAGGGAACGTTAAGTTCTTAGAGTTCTTCATGATCATAAACGTATGCGGATCCATGACCGACCGATTTATGTGGATACAAAGCAAAGGAGGCGGCGTACCCAAGAAAATCTGCTTTGATTTGCGGGTTTTGCGGATCATTTGCTTGGTGGTGAGCCGTTCAAACACATCGTCGGAAATGTAAGGGTTTTGGAGCTCGGCCTCAATTTCCCCAATTCGTTCCAGGAATTTGGGCACTAGAGCTTGGTTGGTCTTTATACCCTCGAGGAGAAAGTCCCGTGTTTGCATCAAACCACACCGGTTGCAATTAACGTCGTCAATAAACTCTGGTTTTTTCCATTCATCCAAAAGATCTTGGAGTTTATAGTAACTGCCATAAGTACGATCATAAGGGAGGTTCAAACTGAGGCCGGAGTTAACGGAATAACGGATTCCACCAGTTTCTCCACAGTTCATACACCCGATCCGTTCGGCCGAGATACCATCCACGGGAGTAACCAAATGAAGGGCAAAGGCTAGGTGCTTCAGTGCAGGAACATTGGGGTCGATCTGTTCTGCAGGCACATAGACGGTGGAATCAGAGGCGTCCTGCATGGGAACATACTTCTCCGTGGGCTTTTCATCACCATCACCATCAACTTTGTCGTCATCTTTTTTTCTGCTGGTTTGGAGCTCTTTCTCCACAATACGCATGATTTGCTGGTAGAACTCCTGGGCATCCTCCTGGTTATAGCCCATAAAGAAATTCTGCTTGGGCCCGTCCGGCATACGCTTAAGTAGACCCCGTGTACTGAATTCCTTCCCACGGGAGCCATAAGAGCCGTTCAAATCATCAAGGAGAGCCTTCAAAGTGGCGGTAAAGCGCATAGAAGGCGCCAAATCACCATCGTGGGCCCGAATTTCCCGGGAAAAAAACTCCATAAGTTTTTGAGATGATGCTAAAGCCTGAAGCACAGAATTCATAAAACATGTATTCCCATCATTGGCCAAACCACCAATTTCGCCACCGAGGCGAGCGGAGCCCGGGGAAAAACGCAGGTTCCAAGTCCGGGTCATGGACACCATAGGAGAAAAAAGTAAGGTGTGCAAGTGGGAGCCGAGGTAAGAGCGACACGCAGACGAGCAGGCTACAAGCACCAAAAGGGCGGCAGCAAGTGGGGCGTGATTTGTAAAAGCCACGGTGGCCGATTCAACAGATAAAGGTGCAAGGGGCAGGAAACGAGTGTCTAGACACGCTAAAAGGGAAATGCCTACGAGTGCCACGATTAGGATTGGGGCAAGCTTGGAGGACATGCAGAGTGAGTATGACAGAAAAAGCTGAGAGCCAGAGAGCTGAGCGCACCGGGCGGTGTATGCAGGAAACAAAAAACGAAAGTTAGGGGATCGAAGATGATTAGATACCGTCGTAGTCTTAAACATCAACTACCTTGTGGATCATATTTCGGACTATCGTGGTACTCTTCACGGGGTACGGATATACTAAGTAGGAATATCTTTCCTAGTACCAATCAACAGAGAGGTACTAGATTTGCTATTACTATATTATCAGTATTTATTAGTACTATTTCCGAATACAGAAAGTGGATGAGATAAAGTGGAACATATAGTCCACATCCCCGTCAGTGTCACTATCTCCATCAATACCTAGTCAATACCTAGTCAATGTCTCCACCAATGTCTCCATCAATGTCTCCATCAATACCTAGTCAATGTCTCAGTCAATGTCTCAGTCAATACACCGTCCTGGAGATTAGAACGTTCCAAGAGTTGTTCAGGGAAGTCCAAAAAGGTGTTCAAAAAGTTGTTCAAAAAGTTGTTCAGGGAAGTTCAAAAGATTCAACTGCAATCTCTTGGGGGTAGAACGAAAATGCAAAGGACTAGGTGGAGGTCATTACACGGCCTCTGCTTTGAACTTCAAACACAACAAATGGTACTACTTCAATGATAGCAGAGTGATAGAAACACTCGACTAACTAGCTCGCGTCGGAGAGGCCACCTCATAGCCAAATTCGGACGAGAAGTCGCAAACAAGCTATAGCACTGAGAGATAGCAGATCATGGAAAGAGGCATGTGACAGATTGTGGGTTGCATACCAGAACATATGTCAAACAACTTGCCACTTAAGGGGGAGCATACCTTGAGACGGATGAACCCGAAACAAATACAGCCAGAGCCTGATGATGTGCTGCTGCTTGACCCAAGCAAGATAAATTGGATCAGGACTCTAGAGGTCCAACCGAACGAGTACTCAGTTGAGGGGGAGCAGTGTGGGTTGCACACTAGCACATATGTCAAACAACTCGCCACTCCAGGGGGAGTGTGTCTCGGTATGAATAATCAGAGAAGAATGATCTGGATTTGAGTGACCTCGATAATAGAGAAATGAAACTGGCGTGATGTTTGCAGGGTAAATGCAGATAATGAATTGCCACAGATTGATCCGACCAAGAATGATTGAGCCAGCGAAAGTCCTCAGGAGCTATAAAGAAGCCATGTGTCTGAACAATAGGAGTTCTCTCGGAACAATTGAGGATAACACGAATTAGAACCAGGTCATACTCAATAAATACAAGTCTGAAAATCAACACAGAATCACCCCTCCCATCGAAGACCCCAAGGAATGCATCACCAGCGCAACTGAAGCGGATGTGGATGCAAGAGACAAAACGGCGGGAAACCCTTTCGTGGATGACAAAGAAGAAAATCTTTATGGCAATATTCCACACGTACCTTGCACCAGCCAGAAGTGTGTCTCATAAGAAGTCCCCGGTCTCTAATGTCAGAACAAACAATGAGGTTGGAGTTAAAGAACCAGAAGAAACAGAGACTCCTTTCCAAAACTTCGGATCTGCCCCCGCACCGTGAATATGAATCTCGCGTACTCTTGATCTGCATCAAACTTGGCCTCCCCAGAAGTCTCGTGATCATCAGGAGATCAGAAGAAGATGCAATCGTCGACTAGATCTTCGACATCACTTAAAAGAAGAATTGTGCATATCAATCATTGTGAGGTGTTTTTAGGGAATTAGCCTTCAGCTGGTTGAACATGCTCCTTGAAATAAGATCTCCTAATCAGCACTGTTCCTTTCATTGTTCATTGTTCTTTGTTCCTTGTTCCTTGTTCCTTGTTCCTTGTTCCTTGTTCCTTGTTCCTTGTTCCTTGTTCCTTGTTCCTTGTTCCTTGTTCCTTGTTACTTCTTCCTTGTTCCTTGTTCCTTGTTCCTTGGTTCTGTGTTTCTCGTTTTTCTGCATTGGAAGACCAGTACGTCAGCCATACCATCACTTGGATCATCACTTGGACCTCACTTGAAGCATCACTTGGAGGTTAGCACTGAACACTCTTGTGCTTGGACCACTCTTGTGCTTGGACCACTCTTGTGCTTGGACCACTCTTGTGCTTGGACCACTCTTGTGCTTGGGCCACTCTTGTGCTTGGACCACTCTTGTGCTTGGGCCACTCTTGTGCTTGGACCACTCTTGTGCTTGGACCACTCTTGTGCTTGGACCACTCTTATGCTTGGACCACTCTTATGCTTGGACCACTCTTGCTTGCACGAAAACCTTCCAGTTCTTGAGAGAACTAACTTTGAACCCATTTACTGACTGAGACCCTCACACCCTCACTTAGTTAGTCTCTGGTCTTATTGTCAATCAGTCAGTCAGTCAGTCGGTCTTTAGACCCAGTATCAGTCTTAGGAACCATAATCATATCACACCCTCTCAATCTCACAGTCTCTTTTATTCCTTAGTATCAATGTCAGTGTCAGTCTCAATCTCAGTGAACCCAGTAATTATTCCGTAACAGGTTCAGCTATAATTGAGGCAGAGATATGTGTGTTTTTTTCTGATGAAACGACCACATTCTGGATATTCTCGTTACTAGACCACCTCATCAATTTAACCCTCTCAAAAATCTCTTCCAAAAGTATCTTCCAAAAGTCTCTTCCAAAAGTCTCTTCCAAAAGTCTCTTCCAAAAGTATCTTCCAAAAGTCTCTGGTAAACTGCTATTCTCAAGATTTCAATCCCAGTTCAATCCCAGTCCAGTCTCAATCTTCCAAATTACTTGTCAGAATAACCTTTCATCATAAAAATCACCCAGAGATGTATGTTGATGGATTCTAAAAATGGATATTCCATGGCCTGCATAAAACCCATCTCCAGGTCTTTCCATTGTTCTAATTAAATTCTGACAATTCTGACAATTCTGACAAATCTGACAATTCTGGCAATTTCTGACAACTCCAATCAAAAAGTCAAACAGTCAAACAGTCAAACAATTAAAAAGTCAAAAAGTCAAAAAGTCAAAAAGTCAAACAGTGAAATCAGTAAAGTCAGTAAAACCTCACTCATTTAGTCAAAATCACTCAGTCACCATTCTGGAGATTGAGATGATTGAAAAGAATGACTGAGTTCTTCCCTGGGCCTGCATGTTACCACACATTGTTCTCGTAAAAGTACTCCGATTGGACCGAGGATGTATTCTTCGAGTACCTCGGATACAGCACATACTTTTGGCTGTGTCTCTCACTTTGACCATATCCCATCTTTTGTGTCAGATTCTGTGACTGTCTCTCTGACTGACTCTGTGACTGAATCTGTGACTGACTCTGTGACTGACTCTGTGACTGACTCTGTGACTGACTCTGTGACTGACTCTGTGAAGGATTCTGTGAATGACTCTGTGAATGACTCTGTGAATGACTCCGATTCTCCGTCTGAATATATGGCTGAGTCTGACTCTGATTATGGTCACGGGACTTGCCCCAACCACACTTGAGTAGGCGGCCATTGAAAGAGAGCGCCGAAATCTGCACTATAGCCATGGCTGCATGTTCATGGGTATCGTACCTGCAGAAAGCACAACCCCTTTCAGGGTGGAACTTCAAGTCCATGATGAAGCCGAAACTTTGGAGTAACGGCACCAACTCTTCCTGCAGGCGGAGGTGGGCCACGTTGCCGATGTAGACGGTTGTTTGCCAGGATGGAGATTGGTACACAATCAAATCATAGGCTTGCGGATGAATCGATGCTTGGGGATGAATTGATGCTTGGGTATGAGGAGGATATTTGGGTGCAATTTGACCATTGGGGCCATTGGGGCTATTTGGAAATACCAGGTAATTTAGTCCATTTTGGTACATTCCATACATTGGAGGAACCAGGTACTCTGGATTTGGAAATATGGGATTTGGTGGAGTTTGAAATATGGGATTTCCATGATTTGGGAACTTTTTTTCTCGAGAACCCAAATTTTCAACTTTTTGGACCTGATTTTCCACTTCAGAACCCAAATTTTCACTTTTTTGAACCACGTTTGCTTCAGAACCCCCATTTTCTTGTTCAAAACCCCCATTTTCTTGTCCAAAACCCCCAATTTCTCCATTTTTTTCACTCTGGGCTCTTGAAAAAGTCTCTGTATTTAAAGCTCCCACATTGAAGTTATACAGAACCGGTTGGAACTGCAGGCCAAAAGCACCATTGATATACTCAGAAGGAAGGGTGGAAAACAGAAAAGGAGCATACTTTTGCAGCAGTCTAGAACGACATTTGGAGCTCCGAGTGGCCTGACCTGCAGGCAGCTTGTACAGGGCCCAATTGCAGCGGATATTCCTTCCTAAAAGGACTTTTCCATTCATGGTCTGTATAGCCGTCTCTGCATCGGTGATATCTCGAAACGTAACAAACCCGTACCCTCGGGACCGGGACGTTTGCATATCCCACATGACATGGGCCAGTTTGAGTGATGCAAAGTGCAGGAAAAACCGGAAAAGGCCTTCATCGTCCACTTCCGCAGAAAGATCCCCCACGAAAAGGTTAAATGTATGGAATTGACTCCTGTTATGAGTGTTGAACGTGGCCGATTGGTAAGCAAAATTGATATTAAGACAAGTTTGGTGGATCACGTGACCGTTATATTTGCCAATTGCTTCCAATGCATCTTCTTCACTGCGGAAATGGACAAAAGCATAGCTGGAGCCAGGTATATTTTTGTCGGCGATGATTTTCACCGAGAGAACGGATCCATTGGTGGAAAGCACGTTTTCGAGCGTTGTTTCGGTGATAGATCGGTCGAGACCGCCGACGTAGAGGATACTTTTGGCGATTTCCCGGCCTCCGGCTTTTGCACTTGCCGGAGAAAGGCCTGATTTGGAACCACCCAGGGACTTTTCGCGGGACTTAGCCGTTTTGGGCCCACCAGCTTCGAATTTAGCCGTTTTGGGATGGCTTTGTGCCGGGATTTCTCCTGATTTGCCAATTTTTTCTGATTTTCTTGATTTGCCTGCTTTACAAGCTTTTCCAGTTTTGCCAGATTTTCCAATCAGGTCTCCATACTTTCCAGAATTCTCAGAATTTCCAGAATTTCCCGAATTCCCAGAATTTCCAGATTTGTCTCCAGATTTTTCAGAACGTCCATTGATTTTCCCCAATTCTTTGGAATTGTCTACCGATTCCCTCGTTCTGTGGCCCGAATTTCCCAAAACTGCACCTTTTTTTCCAGAATCTCCTCTATTGTTTGCGGAAGTTCCAGAAATTCCAGTTTTTCCCTCACCTTTCATGGACTCACACCTTCCCGATTGGGAAATATGTATTCTAGGACCCTTTCCAAGAATAATTCCCGAATTTCCACCAATTTTCCCCAAATTTCCAGAAGTCCCCGATTTTTTTGGTAATTGAGTAAGATCCAGGGCTAAATTCACGTCTGGGCCTTCTCTTTGTGCGATTTTCCCCGTTTTTCGTGGTGTTCCTGAAATTTCCAGTTCTCTAGACTCAATTCCCGAGGTTCTAGCGACTTTTAAAGCCTCTGAAGGGTTCAATTCTTCGTCCAAATCATTCAGCAGAGTGAGATGGACCTTCAGCAGATTGACATGAACCTTTTGGTCCGCAAGATTCCGAGGATTCAGAAGCATATGGTTCATTTTATTTTCGTCAGACAATGAGGTCAGAAAACCCAGAAGTACATTTTCCAGGGAAATGGAAGCCAGATTTGAAAACAAAGATTGTTCGTGGCGAAAGCGGAGATGGGCCAAATCCGGATCCAGCGTGCTCGTTTTGGGCAGCGGGTTTGGAGACATTGGGCCGGAGAAACGAACTGATGGGGGGAGATAGTGGTTCTGGTGGTAGTGGTGGTGGTGGGGAGTATTTGCAGGAACGAACGTAAGAACCGATGAGATCTAGGCCGAGGTGCAGGACTTCGGTTAGTTTGTGCAGGAAAACCTTAATGAAGTAATTGTTTCAATTTAATATGCCCTGTGTTTCAGATCCTTCACATGTCTTCAGTATGATTTGCGATCATCTACTGCACTACGCACACAGTTCGAAAAACTGATGTTCGCGGACAACGATATGATTCGCGCACGACCTTTGGTTCTGGTTATGGGCCCTGTGTAAGTCTCCACAATCAAACCCTGTCACACTCACACAGTACTACTTGTTGAGAGTTGTGATATACACTCCCATAATCTGGAACAGTTATCAAGTTGGAGTTCAACAAGTCCCTTAAGTGTGGGACTTCAGTGATCATCTTAAATGCTTATGGACTTCTTTAGAGTTGATATCCGGGATCTTAATCTTCTTATTGATGCCGCTCAAACAAGAGCGGGATCCTCTCTATATATAGTCAATCCTGTTTCATCTGCACCATGTACCTCTGAAACAGGTGGGAGATATCCACATCATCTCAAGCCTGTATGATGTCGTTGACCTGCAGGCAACATGTTTCACAGTTGCCCGCACTCACAGGTTGACACATGTCCCACAAGTTCAACACTACTCACACACAGTAATACTCACACACACCCTCATAACACACACTCATAACACACACTAATAACACACACCTATAACAGACACTCATAACAGACACTCCTAACAGACACTATAGAGTACAGTCTTTTTCAAACCTATTCGCACAACAATTCAAAAAGCTTCGTACCCCTTCGCATAGTCTTTCATACCAAATGGTGGAATGTTTCAATTTCAAATACCAACGTTCATTAGAATTCAATATTCTGAAATTTTAAACCTGGAGGTTGGTTTGAATGATTTTGACAAATATTGTAGACACCGACTTTTTTTGTTTTTTTTTTTTTGGACACCTGGATATGCAATTATCAAGATGCTAAGTTATTCAGATTGTAATTCCACATACAAGCCACCACACGTATTCAGTGGAGATGACACTTTGCTCCATTCTATTTTGAATAGCTTTAATTAACATCCACTGCCTGAGGTATAGGTATACCAAGATGCCACTGCCTCCAAAAAACCAGACCCACCAAAATATCTTGTATTGATGATACTTCAATGAGCACTGGTTCGTTACTGGTTATCCTGGTTTTTCTGGTTTTTCTGGTTTTTCTGGTTTTTCTGGTTTTTCTGGTTCTCCTGGTTTTTCTGGTTCTCCTTGTTCTCCTGGTGCCGCAACTATCGTTACGGAACTGGCGTTACCAAGTCTGGATTAAAGTGAAGTTTGAAGCCCTCGCTCTCGTAAAAAAAGGAGCACGGCTTCTTTACCTTCCTCTTCTCCCATATCAAATAACCTCTTTTCTTTATATTCTCTCTTCTCTTCTCTTCTTCATGTTCAATCTTCTCTCTTCATATTCCATCTTCTCTTCTTCACATTCTCTCTTCTCTCTTTATATTCCATCTTCTCTTCTTCATTTTCTCTCTTCTTTTCTTCATATTCTCTATTCTCTTTTTCATACCCCAATCTTCTCTCTTCTCTCGTATTTCTCCATATATTTTCCTCTTCTCTTAATTTCTCCATATGTTTCCCCCTTCTCCTAATGTCGCCATCTGTTTCCCCCTTCTCTTAATTTCTCCATATGTTTTTCTCTTTTCCTCGATCTCCTCTCATTTCCCACCAGACCACACTTTCTGGCCAAACCACATGCACTTCTGATCGACCGACTCGTCGTCCGAGGAATCGGTACTCGAGCTCGAAATGAGCTGGTACCTTATCGACTTCTTGTTCTTCTTTTCCTTGTTTTAGAAGAGAACTGAAGTCACGAACTTTTCTAAGGCACTTTTCTTATTCAAATTCCCATTTAGTCAAGAATTAAAAGGTCGTGTCTTTAACAGTCTTCTAAGAAACCTGTATCATGCTGAACATATATGATGTAGTTTCGAACCAAATGATGGAATGTCTCACACCAACGTTCATTAGAATTCAATATTCTGGAATCTGAAATCTGGAGGTCGGTTTGAATGATTTTGAAAAACACTCTATTACACTGGTACTCCCCATTATAGTGTACTGGTTCCACTCCATGAATACAGTGCTTCAGATATGCTTCAGATGTGTTTCAGATGTGCTTTCATCTTTTCACTGCTCATTTTAATGTACCTTCTGCTCATTTCGCTAATTTTGCATTGCATTCTCCTCTTTTCACTGTGCTTTCGGTCCTTTTAAAGAGCTCTCGGGTCATTTTTTGCATTCCCTTTTTTTCACTGTGCTTTCGGTCCTTTTAACGAGTTCTCGGGTCATTTTCTATTATTTCCTTCATCTATTCCTTCATCTATTGCTTGATCTGTTCATCTGTTTATCTGTTCCTTCATTATAGGTCACGAAGCGATCCACCAACTTGGACACCAATTCTGATTTCGTCAAGTTTGGATGGAGCTTCAAGAATGTGGTATTCAACAAAGTATCCAAGCTCGCAAAGTGAAATTCATCAGGGAAGAATTTTGTTTTCTTCTTTGTATCAAGACACCAATCAAGTAACTTTGAGCCAAAGGATATTTGCTTTGGATGATTTGCTTTGCTCCGTGATGGCAGGGACCAAGGTCTCACATCAGTATAAAAGCGAACAGGAGAACAATTGTCGTTTGTAAATCCGAGGATAAAAGCGGAAGATATAAGCCGATGGTTTTCAGCTAGATCCTATGGTTTCACATCTGAATCTTTTGGGAGTGACCCGAATATTTTGAGTGTGACCCGAATATTTTGAGTGTGAACCAAATTCCTCGGAGGGTGATTTCGTGTATGACGCTTTCTAGAAACGATTCACGCTATCTTTTCATCTGTTCCTTCATTTGCTCATCTGTTCCTCATCTGTTCATCTGTTCATCTGTTCATCTGTTCATCTGTTCATCTGTTCATCTGTTCATCTGTTCATCTGTTCATCTGTTCATCTGTTCATCTGTTCATCTGTTCATCTGTTCATCTGTTCATCTGTTCATCTGTTCATCTGTTCATCTGTTCATCTGTTCATCTGTTCATCTGTTCATCTGTTCATCTGTTCATCTGTTCATCTGTTCATCTGTTCATCTGTTCATCTGTTCATCTGTTCATCTGTTCATCTGTTCATCTGTTCATCTGTTCATCTGTTCATCTGTTCATCTGTTCATCTGTTCATCTGTTCATCTGTTCATCTGTTCATCTGTTCATCTGTTCATCTGTTCATCTGTTCATCTGTTCATCTGTTCATCTGTTCATCTGTTCATCTGTTCATCTGTTCATCTGTTCATCTGTTCATCTGTTCATCTGTTCATCTGTTCATCTGTTCATCTGTTCATCTGTTCATCTGTTCATCTGTTCATCTGTTCATCTGTTCATCTGTTCATCTGTTCATCTGTTCATCTGTTCATCTGTTCATCTGTTCATCTGTTCATCTGTTCATCTGTTCATCTGTTCATCTGTTCATCTGTTCATCTGTTCATCTGTTCATCTGTTCATCTGTTCATCTGTTCATCTGTTCATCTGTTCATCTGTTCATCTGTTCATCTGTTCATCTGTTCATCTGTTCATCTGTTCATCTGTTCATCTGTTCATCTGTTCATCTGTTCATCTGTTCATCTGTTCATCTCTTCATCTCTTCATCTCTTCATCTGTTCATCTGTTCATCTCTTCATCTCTTCATCTCTTCATCTCTTCATCTCTTCATCTCTTCATCTCTTCATCTGTTCATCTCTTCATCTCTTCATCTCCTCATCTCTTCATCTCTTCATCTCTTCATCTCTTCATCTCTTCATCTCTTCATCTGTTCACCTATTTTCAACTCGTGTTTCAGTATATATAATATACCGGGATATGTAAGTTGTACCTTACTAGACCAAAGTCCTAAGATGGGCCCACGGCTGCTCCTCTTATACTTTTCCACTGGTGTAATGTCTGAATGTTCCTATTGTTCTAAGTCTGCGCAACCCTATCGTCCAACGGTGGTCTGCATCCAATGTATCCACGACGTACCTTGCATCTGTTCATCTGTTCATCTGTTAATCTATTCCCTCAGGTGTTCATCTATTCTATGATCTGAGCCTTTTGGTGTTCCTTCAGTTGTGATTTTGGGGGGCTCCTTTTGTTACAGGGTTGTTCATAACTATCCAAACCAATGAACCAAATAGTTTCGTACCCCTTGGCACAGAGTTTCAAACGAAATGGGGTAATGTTTCACAGAGATATTTTCAGTCGAATTCAATATTCGGAAATCTTAAATCTGGAGCATTGCCTTATAAACTTTTTGAATGATTGCCTTATAAGCTTTTTGAATGATTGCCTTGTAAGCTTTTTGAATGATGAGTTTCTTTTATTTGCTAGTGCGGTTTGAATAGGTTTAAAAAACACTGTATTCATTTCCTAGTGTTCTCGCTGCCCAGTGGCAAAAAGGTAGTCTGATTGGAATATTAAGTAAGCACAAGTTTCACAGGATCAGTGAACACTTCAGGAAATGTGGAAGTGAAGTTTTTTTTCCTCATATTCGGAGTAGAGGTGAACATTGTTGGAGAGTATCAGAGTGTACAGTCTACCAAAAGTTCTCAGTATCTGTATCAAACCAGTCATTAGTTTTCAATTGAAAAAACTCTAACACTATAAGTATCGCGCGCGGGGGTGTGGCTGCAAATAATGTATGCGAACCCTGTGGAGCGAGGCAGAGGGCACCCCGTCCCCACCCCCCTCTTTATATATTTTTGCTCCACTGCAGCATTGCTTTTGTGGCATGTTTCATATGTGAAACATTCTCGTCTTGGCATTTGCCACCCATGCAACCCCGGAAGTTCCGGACCCGATAACTCGAAGCCTTTTACTCCGAGTCGACTCACCGGGGAATTCCCTGGGTAATGAGCCAGGTCTAGACCCTTTTATTTGTTTTAATAAACATTACTGGGACATAGCAAAGATTATAACTAACATACAAAACACACGAAACAGAGTACTGGACGTCTCCAGAATCTAACAGTGAATAAGTGAAGAGGTATTTTTGGGAGTCAAATTGTCTCCATAGTAGAAGTATAAGGTTTTAAACGGGTATTTAAGCTGTATAAGACTACCATAGTATAAGCATAGTGTAAGCATAGTATAAGCATAGTATAAGCATAGTATAAGCATAGTATAAGTGGATCCACCAACTAAATACTGTATTCATTCCATACGAGAAACACCTCTCTGAGTGTATCCGTTATATGATTCTGTCGGCTATGAGTATACCTTCTATATGGGTATACTTTCTATATAAGTATACCTTCTATATCAGTATACCTTCAATACGAGTATACCTTCTATACGAGTATACCTTCTATATGAGTATACTTTCTATATGAGTATACCTTCTATACGAGTATACCTTCTATACGAGTATACCTTCTATATGAGTATACCTTATATATTGTTGGATCCAATATACTTAGAACACTACCTATAGAGACATTATGAACCCTTCTCTGTCTGGTCATATTAAAGGCCATAATAGTACTTTGTCGTTTTCATTGGCCATCATAGAAGTACTCTGTACAATAATGGACCATTTCTCTGATGGCACCCATTTCTCAAATGGGAGTTTTTCGATGCCACGATTCTTTTTTTTTGTTTCAAAATGTCATATGCTGCTGCGGTTCCTCCATCTTGAAGAAACAATCAACAAACATAATATCAGTTAGAAATAACTGTATCAAAGTCCATACTAGCCCCCTTTTTTTTTTTTTTTTGTGATCAGTTGTAGTAGCCACCATATCATGTGATGTCCTGATTAGGCTAGGTCCTGATACGCAACTGCTCGGATGTATGATTTTTTTGTCCCATGGATTTATCCACTTTGGGTGCAAGAAGTAGCTGGAGTAGTAGCGCCGGAGATAACGCGACGGAAGTAGAGCCAGCAAGGTAAAACAACGGAGTTTAAGGACCAGCGGAGCGGAGATAAAATGGGGCCAAGGAAGGTTTTGGGGTGGAAGATGGTGGTTATTCACTGGTGTGTACAGGAAAACGGATGCCTGAAACGGGAAGGTTTCCGGAGAAAAGCGAGGAATGGGAAAGGGTCCCGGAGATAAGGAGGCGCGGAGTTACCACTATCTCCGCCGTCTCCGTGGGTCCCACTTTTTCCGCGAAATCTCCCCGGAGGTCCCTCCGCGATACCACCTTCTGCGGAGATAACCGACCAGCAGATGGCTAAAACCCGAACTGCATCCCACCAATCACTTCAAACCAATACTTCATAGCCTCATAACTTCATCAAGTGTATAGTTATGAAGACTATGAATGGAGTTTTCGTTAAAAAGTAGGGAAGTAGCCCATTGGCAGTACTCCAGTACTAGTCAGTACTAGAAGTAACAATACTAGTCCTGGCAAAAGTAATAGTGACAAAACTAGTAGTGACAAAACTAGTAGTGACAAAACTGGTAGTGGAAAAACTAGTAGTGACAGTACTAGTAGTGACAAAGCTAGTAGTGACAAAACTAGTAGCGACAAAACTAGTAATGATAGAACCAGTGGTGACTTCTTCACTCAGGTAAATGCTTTAGATCCTGACAATGGTCAATCAAAGCCATCACCAACGTTTCACCAGTTTCGACTGAACTGCAGATTGAACAGTCCATTGAACAGTCGATTAAATAGTCGATTGAATAGTCGATTGAATAGTCGATTGAACAGTTGATTGAAGTGTCGATTGAACTTCCAAGTGAACTGCCTCGTTGGCGATAACATCACCTCCATACCTGAATTGTATGCTTGTTCAACCATGCCTTACCTTGAAGGTAGTAATCCAGGTACTTGGTTTTGAAGTATCATCAACAATGAATGATCACTTGGTACCGTAACGTTAGTCAAGTATGTAACAAGGAATGGTCTTTGTTGCACGGTATTTGAATTGTGTGTCATTTCTTTCCGAACATGTGCATTCAGTACCACATCCAACCAGACTTGATCACATCCTCAGACCCACTTAAATCCAACCAGACTTGATTGCATTCTCAAACCCAGTTAAATCCAACTAGACTTGAACACATCCTCAGATCCAGTTTATCCCACTAAAGTTGTTCAGATGTAAATTTTATCTTGGCCATTATGAGCTATGCCCTGCGTCTGTGTCTCACCTGCTATTGGTCTGGCCCCTAATTCTTTACTGTTGGTTCCATCATCATAGGTATGCCTTACCTATTGAGGTGATTTGAGCTTTTGCTATCTGATGCCAGCAATAGATCTGCAAAAGAGCTTTTGTTCCTTCCTGCCCACATTTTTTCAGTCAATAGTATTTCCCATGTGGAAGTCCTTGGGGCATGCTCCGACCACGTGATATTGTTAAAGAGCCTGAATATAAGAAACCAGAATGTACTCCTTATGAAATATACTTTTTGAGTCCCCCTGAAACCACCTATTATTCCACCCTGAAAACTGTTGCTCCTATCCTCTCCTCAAAAAAGAGAATATAAGTACTTCACGTTGGTCTGTTGGCTGAAACATTGGCCAATTAATGAGTAAACAGAGTACCTGACCCACCAACAATCTAATTGCTAGTGTTAGGTTGTCTGTATTCGTTGATAAGACCTGGAATCTGTGCTGTTTTTTCGTGTGTGGACTTTTTCGTGTGTGGACAGAAACGTAGCTTAAAAAGACTCTTCATAAGAACAATCCCGGTGATCGTTCTAGGTAATAGCACACCATCAATATATGAAGTACTATAACGGCCTGATCTTCATTAGGGATTTGAATTGATTGTTCATGGGTTATGGGCCCTAACCATTCTTCCCTGCTTTTCCCAACTTGAATCAAAAGTAAATTGTCTGAGGTATTCCAAGATATGTCCAATACCCAAATCCGCCACGAGTTCTCGTATTGATAATACTTTAATGCACACTGACCACCTTGTTCCTCCTCCTCCTGAAACACTTTTCTTTAACACTTTTCTTTAACACTTACCTGAAACACTTTCCTGAAACACTTTCCTGAAACACTTTCCTGAAACACTTCCTGAAATACTTTTCCTAAAGTGTTTACATATCTTGATGAGACTATGTGGACAGTCTCTTATAGTATGAACAGTCCTTGGGATATTATCCCTAGTAATCATAGGTTTTCCTGGTGAATCAATTGTCGTTGCGGATCTGACGTTAACAAATTTACAGCCAAGTCCATGACAATAGAACAGGAGCCCGAGACAGTCGGGGAAGCAGTCCACACTGCTATGACAGTCGAGGAAAGTGCCAGAACTGCTATAACGATCAAGGAGAACGCGTTTGAAGTGACCATCATCATTGTATGGTGACAACATATTAGAGGATTCAGCGATAACCAATATTTTCTTTTTTTCAATGTCAGAATCAGAGGTAGATCTCATAACTCGTCCATGGGTAACGCCCTTTGAATCCTTGAACTTGATCTTTGCTTTGTTTGTCATGTACTTCTTGAAATGCTCATAGTCTGTGTCTGTTTCTGCTCCAACTAATGAGTCATCCACGTATAGTACTATTTGTTAACGAGGTTTCCTGTCCGTCGGTATCACTGGTACACCCAGTACATGATTTTTTGTTAACAAAGTGTTCCCTGGTCAAGTTAATCTAACAATCAATCAATAGTTGGGTAAACTTCATCAGCTCCAATTATTTTCTCGACGAAGTGACTCCTATGAAGTTAACATTCACAATTAGAGTCATATGTTATATGGTATGGATCATGGTTTTGTATCTCCAGGGTCATTCGGTATAGTTGCTGGTATAATGTATGATAGATATCATAAAAGGTAAGCATTTCCCTTGGATGTTAGTATAGTTCAATAAATAAAAAGGACGTTGACATTTTTATACTTAAATATATCTTTAATGTTAAGATATATAAAAGTTTAGACCTGCCATGGGTACGTAATCACTCGTGACGTGGTGTGCAGTAGCCTTGTCTAGTCCCCCCGGTATTCACTGGCTAGCTATTTTTTTTTTTTTTGATCACTCAAAAAGCCAGAAATCGTACTCTAATCTCACCACCGATCTCATTTCAGGTATGTAGGAATGAATAATATGATCCTCTTTAAATACTCATAACATAAACCTCAACCTCATGGATCATATTCTGGAGTTAATCAAATGACTAGAAGAATCCACCAATGAATGAGCTTAACTTCAAGTACTGGAACATATACCCAACTTCCAAGTAGACAGTCCAACCGAGTCTAAACAAATCATGGGACATTTAAGCCATTCATAAACATTTCATTCTTAAATGTGATTCATGTAGTTGAGAACCGTTGCAGAAGGTTGGTCTGACCCAACCTTGATGTAATTTTTTAGAAGGCAGAATAACTTAATGTTAAGATAAGCCAATGAGATCCGAGCTAAAAATGGGGGTTGGATAAATTAGCCAGAACAGACACAAACAGCTAAGCTTTTAGACCGTGTATAGCTAAACCGAAGGTGTGAAAGGGTCACTAGTCAGTTCAATAATAGTGGAAGCCTTAACTGTACTATTGAGTGTACTTTTGACTCAACACCATTTGATGGACTTTTGCTATCACCTTTCACCTTCAATACCCCTGGTAATCTTTATTATTGATAGTCGAGGAAGAACTAAGGGCACTTGTATATCTCTCGGAGGTAACTAGATGAGTATGTCTTTATGAGGTTCTTGAACTAGCCAGTATTAAGGGCCAGGCAGTAGAATCAAATAAAAGGTAAGTGAATAATATAGTCTCTTCATTCTGCTTAAACCGGATTCCACATACATAGATATTTTGTCATCATCACATTCAGCACTTTCATCAATTTCATCAATTTCATCACTTTCATCACTTTCAATCATCATTTTTTGTCATTCACTTCTGTCATGAACTCTATCATCACATTCTATCATCACATTCTATCATCACATTCTATCATCACTTCTGTCACTTCTGTCATCAACTCTATCATGACTTTCTATCAGTCACTTCTCTCATACCCTTTTATCATCACTTTCTATCATACTCTTTTATGACAATTAAACACACGGCCATATCACACTATGGGATACCAACTTTCAGTTTAAAATTGGTTTAGTGGATCTTGAAAAAAAATGGTTTAGTAGATATAGAAGATGGGTTGGTAGATTAATGGGTTGGTAGAAAACTGGTAGAAGTAAGGCGCTCGATTTGCAGCCCAATATACCGCCAATAATAATCAGTGTAAACCATTAGTATTTATTTTAAAGACTAAGGTAATGAACTTCACACACGGAGGCCTAGATCTCATAGGCGCTTGACTGCACCTGATTCAACCCCCTATGGTAATACTCATGTTGTAAGGCAAAATAAATTAGTGGGATCGGCAGGGGGATCGTCGCCATTATATACACTGGGGATATGCATTCCTGCACTTGCTTGAAACACCTGTAGCCCCTGACACAAAACATGTCCCATGCAGAACCCCCCCTTTTAAAACCACAAACCCAGATTCCAGACCAGCCCAACAAAAGCTAAGAACCTTGAACCTTGCTCTAGTTTATGGTGCTTATAAATACGGCCGTAAAATGGCGTTTTGAGGATGGATGGTTATGATACCTCCGGAGGTACTGATGTCGCCAAATTTCTCAACACTCAAAACTCAAAACTTAACATCGCGAGTTTTCATTCTTCTTCGCCACCTGCACACAACACCTCTTTCCTTCTGATGTCTCAGATCACAACCGGGGATCTGGGCCTTGTTAAGGAGATTAAGGACCGGCTCCTGCATGCAGGCGTCTTCTCTAAAGTCCCAAAGATCCATAAACAAGACGGCATATACTGCATCTACTCCTCTGCAGACCCGACCACCCTCGAATCTCTTCTCCACCCGCTGCCCTCGGTTCTCATCCGTCCATATACTCAAAACACCCATAATACCACTACACAAACGCTTGAAAAAATGATTGAGTTGTTTTTGGAAACGCATCACGTGCACATCGACCCAAAAATGGCCGCCTCGCTCCCTCGGAAGTGGTCCCTCTACCCTCCAATGGTTCTCTTTAATGCACTGACTTTCGACCACCCGCATTGGGACACCGTATTTGCAGGTCACGTGGGCCCGCTCCTCTGCCAGGAAATACTACGGTTCCCCGAATTTCGCCCCTACACACATTTGGCCATTAATAAGCCTATTATCGAGGATGACGTCATGCGGCGCCCGTTTAATATCCACCCATTATACGGGGACTTTGGGCCCAAACCAACCGAGGCCTTGTACGCGGCACCCTCGGAAGCAGACCTCCAAAATGCTTTCTTCTGTCACGTGACCCAGAACGGTATTCACCAAGCTTGGGCTCCAATGTACACTATGTTTTCCCGGGGAAACATTAAGGAGAAGAAACGACTTCTAGATCAGTACACCAACCTAAACGGTACCATAGCTCTTGACTTATATGCAGGCATCGGCTATTTCAGTCTCCTGTACCTTAAAAACGGGGCACAAGTTTTTGCATGGGAAATAAATCCGTGGTCAATCGAGGGTCTACGCCGAGGGCTTACCGAAAACGGTTTCAAATTTAAGGTTTTCGGGCGTCTAGACGAATTCTCCCCGGAAATCTATGACGAGCTCCGGCAGTCCGGCATACAAGCCTACATCTTCCACGAGTCCAATGAATATGCCAACGCACGCCTCAAACCCATTGTAGGCGAGTTAGCCGTGAGTCACGTGAACCTCGGTTTGTTGCCCCTGCTGCGGCCATCGTGGGGAATCGTGCAGGAGATTTTACTGGGGAACCGGAGTCCGACCACCGTGCACGTACATGAGAACGTGCACATTCTGGAGTTTGACGGGCTCAAAAAGTGCGTCGAGACCGATTTTAACGGTCACGTGCGCCACCTCGAAAAGGTTAAGACTTTTGCCCCGGATATCTGGCATGTAGTTGTGGATGTGGAAATAAATAGTTAGTACTGCAGGTAAGGAGAGTGTTTTATAATACGAGGGTACGGGATATCGGGGTAGTAGGTACGGGGGGTAGTAGATACGGAGGGTAGAGGCTACGGCGGTAGAGGATACTGGGGGTAGGAAATACGGGGATGGGTTTGAACCGGGGTGTATGTCACGTGACCCCCCCGCGTCCCGCCCCCACCTCGGAAAACCTCTAGTGGTAGTGACTTTAACAATTGTCACGAGACCTGTTGAACAGTCTGTTCGAAGGAGTGTGATGCAGGAATGGAACATTGTTGGGTTCTGCAGAAGTTAGCGTGATATGCAGATGGGCATTGTCTAGGTTCCGGGGATGTCCGAGGGTGCCGACGCGTGCGCTGTGTGCAGTCGGCGCTATTGTCCGAAAATTGCCGAAGGTTTGAGCGGGCTGTGTGCAGGCGACGTACATTGTAAGGGTTTTTGGGTGATTGAGGCTAATGCGTAGTGTACAGGAATCCTTGATGATTAGGCCTATAACCTTGGCGGCTTGTGCAGGAGATCCGGATGATAAGCCTCCAGTTTCAGAGTGGTATACAGGAAGCTGCTGGTACTTGAGCAGCAGACTGGTTGTATTCTGCAGGACCACAATCTGATTAACCACCAGTCTAAATGTGGTATACAGGAAGCATTGTCGATTAGATGTTGAGTTTAAGGGTGGTATACAGGCCTAGAACATTGTTCAGTTTCGAGGCCCCTCGAGATTGCAGGGCGTCCATGCAGGCATTCCGACGTCGGCACGTCCGAAAGATTGAGCATAAGCGAGACATCAAGCAGATAGAGTAGGAAAGAAAAGACGTTTCAGTAACGTATGAAGAAGTTACCCGATGCCCGAAACCGGCCGCAAGTTGCTCTCTTCCATGCGCATGGTCGCATGATGGCCTACCCGCCTGCGGTTTCTCGGCCAGCAGTTTCTTCGGCAGCCTGCACACAACCGGCCTCCGACGCTGAATCTTGCATATAGAACCCGTACCTCCATGGCCTGACCACACAGCCTTACTGGGCTTTGCACCGGACATGACGCTTGTTTAAGCCAAGAATCTGGGGCCAACCTTAAACTAGAAATGTCAGGTTACACATTCCCCAACGCGAGTCCCGATTGGGAATGGCTTCCGTTTTAGTTCTCGCTTAATGCCTCGTGTATGTTTCAATTCTCGAGGAGAATTATCTTATTTTTTTTTTTTTTTTTTTTTTTTTTTTTTTTTATTTGTGTGTATGTGTATGTGTGTGTGTGTGTGTGTGTGTGTGTTGGTTTAGATTTAAGGCCACGGTGTCTTGATTTGATTGTGGGTTTACACTATCCCTGCACATTGGAATCCGGTGGATGAGTCACGTGTCAAAGGGTACGTAGGGCAGACCTCGATAAAAGACCCTCGACGAAACCCACGAACCCCGGAACTTTTGTGCCCCCGGAACAGGTGACTGCAAAAGAGCACCACTTCGGCGCATCCGAAGACGCAGGTGGATATGGGCGACCTGTACACAGGGCGGCAGGCCAGCCGTGCCTCCTTCATTGAAACGGCCAAGACCTGCACGTCATGTAATGTGCTTACAAATTAACAATACTTGCCCGGAGGTACGGGTCACCCGTCGGCAGCCCATACGCACAGCGCAACTCCGCACCATCTCTCTGTCTCTCTCAATAAATACCCCTGCTCCCTCGCTGCTCCATTTCGCTTCCTTTTTGGCTGCTGTTTTCATATTCCTGTCTACGACTTTCTCAAACCCACTAGTTCTTTTCTTTTTGAAGTGTCCCCCCACTTCACTTCCCCAACTTCCATTCTTCCAACGATCATTCAATCCTTTTCCCTTTTCGGCCTAGTGTCTTAGTTTCGATTTTTCCCTTGTGTTTGCTGCTGCTACTGCTGCTGCTTTTATATTGCTATTCTTAGCCGCCGCCGTCGCCGCCAATTCTTAGCCGCCACTTAGCCGTCACACACCAGTCCACATAAAACCCTCACACACAGACACACACGGCGTCACCCACACTGAGACACCCACACTGAGACACCCACACTGAGACACCCACTGAGACACCCACTGAGACCCCGACACACCCTCACACTGAGACCCCGATACACCCTGACACCCTGACACCCTGAGACTCTCATACACACGCTTCCCGCAATATACACAATTTCTGCACCCATCCACTATATTCTCACCTTTCCTCCACATTCTTCATTCTACTCCTTCACACCTTGATTGTACACACATTGTTTGTACACATACTGATTGGACCCATTTTTCCTGTTTGAATCTCATTTTTCTATTGGTCAATACGATTGGTTGCTTTTACCCCCCATTTGTTATTGATTTTTATTGATTGATTGTGGATTAATTGTGGGTTGCTATTTATAAATATTTTTTTTTTTGTTTCGTCGAGCTCCCCCAAAATTTTCTGTTTCGTCGACTCTGTCAAATTTTTTGTTTCGTTGAATTTGTCAAATTTCCTATTCGTCGAACTCCCCAATCTTCCCAATTTTGCTTGCTATGCTGGATTACACTGACGACTTTGTCCATTTTGTCACGGTGTCGCCTCCACCAATGGAAAGGGAGGATCAGAAGGATCCTTTCCTTAGTATAGACCAACGCATTTCGTTAGGCCACCCGGACTTTTCTCACCATGCTGACTTTGCCCACATACAAAACGGCACCAACCCGCTGAATCTCGATGGTGTACACACTTTCGGCGGTCTTCACCACTTCAACGATAGTCAGTATAGTGGAGATGGGCTCCAGGCGCTTCAGAACCCCCAGAGCCTCAATAGTGTACACAGTCTTCTGAGTCCGCTGAACCTCCACAGTCCGCAGAACTACCCATCCAGTCTCCAGAGCCCTCAGAATCTCCCTCAAAACATCCAGAACATCCAGAACCTCCGCAATGTCTCGCAAACCCCTGCTTCGGGCACAGAATTGGAAAGCTCGCTTGTTTCGCCCAATTCGGCGTCGTCTTATGATAGAAACGCCCTCAATCGGTTCCACACTGACCCTAACCACTCGGGCTACGATAGCAATAGCTTTCTTTTCTCGAACCCTACGCCCATCAGCTCGCTGAACCTCTTGGCTCCTTCGCAATTTGGTCTTCTTGGTGGAGGCCTGGCTAATTCCAGCTATGCCAACTCGGCGTACTCAGAAGTGTCTCTGAGTGCCCAAGTGCCATACCAGGATGCCGCCTCCCACTTTAGTGCTGCTTCCGCCAACTATGCTGCCGCTCTTGAGCCCAAGGATTCGTATTTCGAGCCCCTTCCCACCCAGTTGCGAGCTCGTGACCTGTTCAACCAGGAAATCTCGCTAGGGCAGTCCATCTCCACCACCAACTTGATGCAGATGACCAGCCCTTACGACTCGCCGGTTGCTCCTGACCCCAAGTTCTCCCATAGTCCTACGGTTTCTCGTAATGCTTATGGACAGTCCTACAGCGATGTTGCGCAGCAACTGTTCCAGCTCACGGAAAACAACCTCTCCAGCTACAACGATATCGAGAACAAAGTGACCATTTCCATCCAAGAAGCCCCCGAGGTAGTGGCCCGCAAAACACCTTCCCTTTTCAGTAATTCGTCTCATAACTCGTCCAATACCCCCGGCCATCACTCCAATCTGGCCCAGCCACACCTCCAAAGGCCTGACTACTACCCCAGTGTGCCATCCAGTCCTTCCGGAGCCAGTCCTGCGTACTCGCTCAATAGTCCGCTTGATACTTCCGGGTCCGATTCCCAATTCCTTAACCCTGAAGATTTCCAGAACATCAAGCGGGGCCGTCAATCGGCACATTCCCGAAAAGTGCATTCACGGTCCAATTCCCGGTCCCGGTCCCGTTCCAGAGACCCCGGCAACTATAGCGGGGCCGAAACTTCTGATTACGACTCGGATTATGACGGAGAAAAGGAACAATCTCTAAAAGCCATGTCTGCACGGGAGAAAATGTTGGAGCTAGCGAACGCACCGGTGGTGACCAAAAGAACCCAGATTCATCCTTCGCTCTACGCCTGTAACTTGTGTGAGAAGCGGTTCACCAGACCCTACAACCTCAAGTCACATTTAAGAACACACACGGATGAACGGCCGTATATCTGCAATGTTTGCGGTAAAGCTTTTGCCCGGCAGCACGATAAAAAGCGGCACGAGGAGTTACATTCGGGTGAAAAGAAGTTCCAGTGCAAAGGTGTATTGCGAGATGGAACCGAGTTTGGATGTTCACGTAAGTTCGCCCGTGCTGATGCGTTGCGCCGTCACTTCCAGACCGAGGCCGGAAAAGAATGTATCCGTCTCTTGGTGGAAGAGGAACAGGCGTCACAGCACCAGAACCAGCCGCATAATGTGAACTCGGGAATCCAGCTTCCGGATGGTAAGTTCATGAATTCTTATTTCCTGGATGTGCCAATGGTTTCTATCCAGTCTCCAGAAACTGGCTACGAGTAATACTGAATGTTGCAGTTTACAGGACAGTTCAAAGGACATCAATGGACACACGACATGATTAGACACACGACATGATTAGACACACGACATGATTAGACACACGACATGATTAGACACACGACATGATTGGACGAATCGATCTAATGATGACTGATTGTGTATCTAATTTTCTGTGATCTGGTGTTTCATTTTTAAAAAGCTCTTTAGTGGTTTATCCATTGATTTGTTTCTAAGAGGCGATTTCGATCTGCTGTTTACGAGACACAATCAATTTTTCTGAGACAATGTTTATGAGACAATGTTTATGAGACGATGTTTGTGAGACGATATTTGTGAGTCGATGTTTGTGAGTCGATGTTTGTGAGTCGATGTTTGTGAGTCGATGTTTATGAGTCGTTGTTTATGAGTCGATGTTTACAGTGATTTTCAAAACTATTCAAACCAATGGGAGAAAAACGTTTGGAACCAGTTTCAAACACCAACTTTCATTAGAATTCAATCTTCTGACTTCTTAAATCTAGCGGCTGGTTTGAATGATTTTGAAAGACACTGTATGAATTTTATGAGTGGACGTTTATGAGTATGAATGGATGTTTATGAGTTGATCTTGAAAGGCCCTCTGTGGTTACATACAGGACCAGCAAAGAATGAAAGAAGCCAGATGAAGAAGCCAGATGAAGAAGCTAGATGAAGAAGCTAGATGAAGAAGGGAGTTCCAAAATGTTGGAGTTTCATTGTTCGAGTTTCAGTGTTTTCATTATCGGAGATTTTCAGTTGTTTGTTAGCTGGCTCATAACCAAGGGTCCAGTATATGCGTGTAGTTAGTATAAGATAGTTAGCGACTGCATATTTATTATAATTCATTTTATAAATGCACAAGAGGCAATGTAGGTTTAGTAAAAGAGAAGAACGGCTTAGGGGTGTACGGATCCACGAAACCCGTACACCCAAATGTTGATGAGACGCATAAAGTCTCCGTCAACTCCATCAATTATGGTTGTATAATTCCCTAATTGGTTTCATTAGAATCCTACAGTTCAGGCGATTACAATGGTGGTACTACCACATTTATAGCGTGAGTGGTTCCAAATCTAAACCCATTTATTCGCATTTAACTATATTACACTAAGTATTTTATAGTTTGACGGATGTATACGACTACAAACATGAAGCTCAGGACATAGAAAAAGCCATCCAGACTTTAAAAACAATCGTAATATTATATTGCACTACAGTGTATACTTTTAAACTGAAAATAGGCCAAAACATCAACCGTCGGAGCCATAAACTGTAAGACTAGTCTGAATTCAACTCCCAAACCATAATCTCCAACGATTATAATGATGGCGAAAAGGAATCAGTTTTGAATACTCTAAAATCCGTTTTTTTTTTTTTTTGTTTTTTTTTTTTTTTGGCTCGTCACTATTAAGGACCCATCGCCTAGACTGATCCTCCTGGCAACCCCAGATATTAGATAAGATCAGTTCTAGTGAACCTTATGTTCAGGTAAGTCAGTTTCTTTAAACGTCAATAAACCCCCCTCTCGTCCGTATTTGGAATCTCTCTCAGGTTAATACAAGCTCTTGGTACCAGTGCTAACTGTGATAACGGTTGTTACACCGGATTAGTCAAATTTCTAGACCGATTCTTTATCCTCCGAGAAATCTATATTTCTGAGATTTGCAGCCATGCAATGAAACGGATCCAAGAATTAGAAGACATTTCTGCCCCAAAAACAAAACAATCTCTCATGCCCATCCCCATTCTGATGGCAAATGGCCAGGCTATTCTCCAGGGCTTAATACAAGTTGTTGAGAAAAAGCATTGACAAATTAGATTTGGTTCCCCCCACCAATTCGTAATAAAGTGTTTTTCAAAAGTATTCAAACCAGCACGACAAAGTGGTTCAAGCCAAGAAGACAAAATGGTTCAGACCAAGGAGACAAAATGGTTCAAACCACACTAGCAAAATTAACCAAACCAATATACATAACTCCCCAAATAAGATCTTCAGATATCAATTCATGCACTCTAGCAATTTGCTTTTGTGTATATATCATCATTGGTAGTATGGAACTCTTGGCTCAAACAATGGTATAAGTAATGGCATAGAGGCGGGTATAAGTAATAGCAGAGAGAGTGGTTTAAAAAATGGGTCTTAATGGGTCTCAATGGGGGGGGGGGGGGGGTCTCTGTTCTTATATGTTGCGGTGCGCGGATGGCTGTAAAAATCGGAGAGTGGTGGCAAATGAGGGGCTGTTGCGAACAAAGAATATAAATAGAGTCCTATCCCCCTCGAAATGGTTTTCGCTCACCACCAATAGAAATTCATACCAGTGCATGTTCCATCCGTTTTGACCCTTGATTGATTGGTCCCTTGATTGGTCCCTTGATTGGTCCCTTGATTGGTCCCTTGATTGGTCCCTTGATTGGTCCCTTGATTGGTCCCTTGATTGGTACTACAACACTCCCAAATCAAATCTAGTACATATGAAACAATCCTCCAGATTTCTGATTTCTGATTTAAGATTTCTGAATATTACATTCATATGAAAGTTTGTGTGAAGAACATTATGCCATTTGGTTTTTGTAAGACTATGCAGAAGGGCTATGAAACTTTTTTGAATTATTGGTTTGTTTAATTTTGCTAGTGTGGTTCGAAACATTTTGAAAACACTGTACTTATCTACTCACTCCCCCACCTTCACATAGTACAGTACAGTATGTTGGAAAAAGGCATCGAATAAGAACGACCACGGCGCTCTAGGTTTGCAGGGCACGGCGCTGATAGTTTCCCAACCTCTTGGTTGACTGGTTGACCTACCTTGGTTGTCATGACAACCAAGGGTCAATGAAGGCCGACTCCCAAATATATAAGGAGGTTTTGGATACTACACCTTTTATTAGATATCTATTCGGACAACTCTACCTAGGGAGACATACCTACCAAGGTGATTCCCAAATCCAGACCCACCAGATCTCCTCTCCTCGTACTGATAATGAGACTCAGCCTATATCTGAAGTAAACACTTCCCCTCAAATGTTTACTTATCTTGATGAGACAATGATATGCGTATCTTATAGTAAGAGAGGATATCTGGATCTTGAACCATGGTTACTCTAAGGGGACACCTGATTCCCCAGCATTCCTAGCTGAGCTGGAATTAACCAATCTACAAAGCAGCGCCCTGCATATAGTGCTTCTAACAGTAAGCATTTTTTATAGTATAGTTTTAGAGTAGTTTTAGAGTAGTTTTAGAATAGTTTTAGAATAGTTTCAGAGTAGTTTTAGGGTAGAGACAATCTTGGTGGAATTAATTATAATAATAGTAGACACCATTGAATTAATGCTGTGTGCAGGCTATTGTACTTATATGCCGTCTTGCAAGAGTATATACAGTCTCGTTACTTATATACACTCCTTGTCTCCCATCACTCTGCGCACCAGTGCATTTATACGCACACATACCATGCGAAACCCACCTTTACTAACCCTTCAGGCAACATGTCACTTGAAACAGAGGAACTGTTTATGGACCGCATCTCGCGCGGGAATGAACAAATTCAAACTGATCATGAAAAGGAGCTCCTGCAGATAGTACAACAACATCAGCACGTGATCATGCAACAAAGTCAAGCTGCTCTTGAAGATTTATTTGCAGAGAACTCAACGCGTCCAATCAAAGTTCGGAATGTACAATTCTCCAATGGTCAAGATTTCCGGGATTCGTTTCTTCAACATCAGATCCGAGGGTTGCTTCTGGAAAAACCAGTGAAATTGGCCGATTTCTTGCTGGCGCTCCTGCACCTGTATCTGAACTTGGTCAAGCTTGATATTCTAGAACAATGTGTGGTTTCGGTGCACAGCGTTCCGTCCCAAAGTCGATCCCCGAGAAATTCGGCTTTTACAGCTTCTTTCCCGGGCTCAGCCTCATCTTTGGGGGCATATCCTTCGGCATTGGCATCGGGATCGGCCTCGGCATCGGCCTTGGGATCGGGATCGGGATCGGGATCGGGATCGGCTTCGGCTTCGGCTTCGGCTTCTTTCAAGGACAGACTCAAAGCAAACCAAGCCCAAACCATGGAGGTGGTGCCCGTATTCAGTTTCATCCCCCAAAAACGCTTCTATGCTAAAACTGGTACCAATATCGGTAATGGAGAAGGAGATGGTTATATACAGTTCCAGCTCAAAAATCTCTTTGGTGGAGCTGAAAGTGTGGTTTTTGATGCCATTTCTGGTACGAAAACCCCCCTGTCGTACCTCTTGAATTACTCCCAACCCGTTTTAAATGATGCCCGTTTTTTGTGGGATTCTCTGGCCTTCACACATACTCGGAACTTGGACTGGATGCAGGGCTCGGTGGATACCAAAGGAATGGCTCATAAAATCAGCAGTCGATTGGGCGGAGCATGGAATTTCGATGTGGCTTTCGAATCGGCTTGGAGACGCTTAAGTAATAAGGGCTCCAAATCTTTGGAGGTCATGGTGCAGCTGAAAGATACACTTAAAAGCTCAGTGCTTTTCAATTTGAAGTACGATACACGGGACCATCACGTGACACCTTCCCAAGGACAATTTTTCCGAATTGGTTTAGAGAAAAGTGGGTTTTTCAGCTTTAATAATGTGGCATATACTAAAATCGTTGCTGAAGGTCAAATGGCGGCCTCTGTGCAGGACCACACCTTAATCTTGACTCAAAAAGCTGGTGCTCTTTTCAACGGCCAATCTGGTCCATCCAGTATCTTGGACCGTTTCCATGCAGGTGGCCCTAATGATGTACGTGCTTTTTCTGTCCAGGGTCTCGGTCCCAAAAGCGCCAATTCGTCCGTGGGTGGGGATTTTTTTGTTAGTGGAGGAGTTTCCCTAATCAGCCATATTCCATACACTCCCAAGGACACCGGGTTCAAAATGCACAACTTCTTGAACTTTGGCAAAGTCGTGAGTGGCGGAATATCTTTTTCTGACGCACTTAAACATTTCAGGAGTGAGTACTCCATTGGCTATGGGTTTGGTATACTTTATAACCATCCTCAGACTCGGTTTGAGGTCAATTTTGTTTTACCCTTGGCTGCCCATTCGGGGGATTCTATCCGAAAGGGATTTCAATGTGGAGTCGGAATGTCTTTTTTGTAAGACTTTGTGTGAAACGGCTTCAATAAAGAGAGAAGTTAAGAATGGATTCGGCTGCTATGTGCAGGATACATCAAGAAACCTAGACTCTTATGATCTTTTTTGGCGTCAATGGTAACGTGTTAATTGTAAGTGGTCCATTAAATGACCCTTATGTGGAATGTCTTTGCTATAAACACTTGGTGAAACTGCTTTTAACTTGTGAATAGGACCTGTGTTAGATGCAGGATCCTCCAAGAAACCAGACTTTTATGACCCTTTTATTTGTCAATGGTAAGCTATTGATAGTTAATGGTCTAAGGAATTTCTTTGCCAGAAGAACCTCCAGAAATGCCTTTCAAAATCTTGTGAATCTGTTGATGGGATCTGTGTTATATACAAGAACATCCCAATTTGTCAAACTTTCAATCTCAACCATAAATTTTGAGGGTAATGGTCTTCTTTCTGATGCGCTTATCCTAATCTACTTTCTTCAATGGGATTATTAAAAAGGTATGTGGATTTGGTGTTGTCAATGTGTTGGTGATGTATGCAGGATCCCTAAAAAACCAGACTCTTATGATCTTTTTTGCCATCACTGGTAACGAGTTAATCATTTTTTGGTTAATGGTCTGTCCTTGCTATAAGGGACTCATACAGAAGCTGTGAAAGTGTTGTCAGAGTGTTGGTGTTATATGCCGGACTACCCAAAAAAACCAGATCCGTATGATCCTTTTTGGAATCAGTGATAACGTGATAACTATTTTTTGGTTAATGGTCTGACCTTTCTATAAGTAACTCATCCAGAAGTTGTCAAAGTGTTGTCAGTGTGTTAGTGTTATATGCAGGGCTCACTAATAAACCAGATCTATATGATCCTTTTTTGGAATCAGTGATAACGTGATAACCATTTTTGGTTATCGGACTGTCCTGCCTTTAATAATGTCCCCACAAATGCTTCCCGAAATTCATGAATATAATGATTGAGCTAGTTCAAGTACTTCAACCTCAAAAACCATTCAAAAGACTATCCCAAAAACCATCTCAAACCCATCTCAAAATCACCCAAAATGACGAGGTTTCCGACTTCAAAGGTGAAGAGCTTCTAGACTTGGAGGGTGGAGTGGCTGGGAGCTCAGGAAGGGGCTGCTCAATATCGGGCTTTTGCTCGCTTCCTTTACTGCCCTTGTTATCATTGATGGCCTTCTTCATCTTAGACTCCAACCATGATTTGGACTTGCTGACTCCAGCCTCGCTTTTAATGGAGTTGCTTCTCAGAGCATCTTCCTGTGCTTGGGTTCTGGAGTTGTTGCGAGATGGTTTCTTGGAAACCCGTCTTCTCAACTCACCGAAAATCATCTCCTTGTGCGTGAACAAGTCGGCAATGAAACTCTGCTGCAAAATTTCCATGTCCACGCTCAAGGAATGGGCGTTTTTCCCTTCGGCATCCACATAGTCACTCTTGGGCTGCAACACCAATGCCCCAAACTCCCGACAGAGCCTGGAGCTCAAAGAATTACTCAAATCCGCGTTTTTATTCAAGAGACTATCCCAAAAATCACCCCAAAAAAATGACTTGAAAATCCGCTGTCTCATTTTTCTGGTCTCCATCTTCATTCCCAGCTTAAGATGCCTATGACTAGTGCGTATTTCACCTTATAAATACGCCCTCTTCCCCATTGCCCAACTCACCCATGCACCAATTTTTTTTTTTTTTTTTTTTTTTGCTTGTGACTGTCTCTTCAGTTCCGGTTTTGTTCATCCCATTGATTCAATTCACTACCATCGATTCCATTTACTGCGACTGATTCCTTAAGTGCGACTCTGCCTCCCTTAAGTGCGACTGATTCCATTACTACTACTGATTCCTTTACTACTACTGATTCCATTACTACTACTGCTTCCTTTACTGCGACTCCTTCCTTACTGCGACTTCTTCCTTACTGCGACTTCTTCCTTTACAGTCTCTTTGAATACTATTCAAACCAGTGCGGCAATATGTTTCAAACCAGTGCGGCAATATGTTTCAAACCAGTGCGGCAATATGTTTCAAACCAGTGCGGCAATATGTTTCAAACCAGACTTTACCAAAATTAAGCACACCCATAATAACTAAAAAAAGGTTTCGTACTTACGACTTAAAAATTGTTAAGGATCAAGGATTTGAAAGAAACGGTTTATGTGAAATCTTTATCAAGTATTAAAAACACGAATTTGTCGAACTATTGGGTTGTTGAATTTTGCTAGTGTGGTTTGAACATTCTGCCGCGCTGATTTGAATAGTTTTGAAACGCACTGTACTAAACTATACTGTACTGTACTATACTATACTATACTGTACTGTATTATACTATACTATACTGTACTGTACTATACTATACTATACTGTACTGTACTATACTATACTACTATACTATACTCTACTACTATACCGTACTACACTATACTATACTATACTATACTACTATACTATACTATACTATACTATACTATACTCTACTACTATACTATACTCTACTACTATACTATACTCTACTACTAATACTATACTATACTATACTATACTATACTATACTATACTATACTATACTATACTATACTATACTATACTATACTCTACTACTATACCGTACTACACTATACTATACTATACTATACTGTTAGATCCACCATAGACAGAGCCCTGGCTATGAAGGTATTATGAAGCCTCTCAGTCCGATTGTTACAATGGTGATACGGCGTTTGGCCATCTATGCACGAAGTGCTCCGATGGCTCTTTTTGAACATTCGCAGGACCATTTGAAATTGCAGAAGTTTAATCACCGGTAAATTACCAGCTCGTGATGCCCCCGCAATATAAAGGCAGCAACGTTTTCCACATTAGCCAGCTACGCTTACTGAAGACAATTCCTGAAGTGTACTTTACTCCACTCGCTACCGGCATCGGTCTCAAACGTTATAAGGACGGATCCGAACTAGTCGAGATAGAATAGATCACAGGACATAAAAAGGTAAACCGCGGCTATAATCTAATGGTTCGCTGCAAGCCGTCAGCCAAATACCCAAAGGGCGAAATCATTACGGTACGAGCTGGAGATTTGAAATCAACCGCTCCCCACCTTTACCGAGAATACGCTCAAAAACATGGCCTTCCAATGCCCGATAGATCGACATCGAGGCTGGAGGGGGGATGTTAGATCCACAATAGGTAGAACACTACCTATAAATACAATATGGAGCCTAGGATGTCCGATTCTAGTAGTGTCTACTACAAATGACAATGCTGTGACACGGAGTTTGACCATCAGAATACTTCGTACATACATGGTCCCTTTCGAACATTCCAGAAACAATCCTTACCATTGTTCTGGTGGATAGTTTTTCGGTGTCACGTTTCTCTCAAAGGTATAGAAGCCACCCCGGTTCCTCTCTTGAGGAACCATCAACGAATACAAGTTTAAGGCAATTTACGTTATAAAGAACATAATAATATGACCGCTAAGACTATACTGACTATGTATGTTATGTTCTTTATAACGTGAGTTGACCTAAACTTGTATTCGTTGATAGATCCTCAAAGAGAGGAATTGAAGTAGCTTATATAACTTGGAGAGAAAGTTGGAATCAAAAAACTCTCCTGCAGAACAATAATAAAGGATTGTTCTAGAATGTTCGGAAAGAGACTTCGATGCATCAAGTGTCATGATGACCAAATGTCGTGATACGTCATTTGTAGTAGACACTACTGTGAATAGGACATCGTAGGCTTCCTAATGTCTCTATAAATAGTATTCTACCTATGATGGATCTACTAAAAACTATGTAAGAGTAATAAGACCAAAATAGTAATAACGCTAATATGACTATATAACTGCTATGACTATATAACTGCTATGACTATATAATGCTGTACTACTAGATAATCCCATACTACTAGATAAGACTAATAAGACTAATACTGGTATTACCTTACTACTAAAATGCTGTACTACTAGATACAGTAGATCCTACTAATAAGACTAAAAAAGGTAATAAGACTAATAAAAGTAATAAGACTAATAAGACTAATAAGACTACTAGGACTACTAAGACTAATAAGACTAATAAGATTACTAAGAGTAAAAAGAGTAATAAGACTAATAAGACTAATATGTTAGATCCACAATAGGTAGAACACTACCTTTAGATACAATATGGAGCCTAGGATGTCCGATTCTAGTAGTGTCTACTACAAATGACAATGCTGTGACACGGCGTTTGGTCGTTGTGAAACCTCGTGAATCAGAGGCCCCTTTTGCACATGCCAGAACGATACTTCCATTGTTCTGGTGGGGAGTTTTTCAGTTCCACGTTTCTCTCAAAGGTATATAAGCCACCCCGGTTCCTCTCTTTGACGAACCATCAACGAATATAAGAGTTTAGGCATAAATGTATTAAAGAACATAACATGTACTATACTATACTATACTATACTACTATACTGTGCTGTACTATACTGTACTATACTATATTATATTATACCGTACTGTACTATACTGTACTACACTACACTATACTACACTACACTATACTACACTATACTATACTACACTATACTATACTATACTATACTATACTATACTATACTATACTATACTATACTATACTATACTATACTAGACTAGACTATACTATACTACATTATACAAGACTACACTATACTAGACTATACTAGACTAGACTATACTAGACTATACTAGACTATACTAGACTAGACTAGACTAGACTAGACTAGAATATACCGTACTACAGTATACTACACTATACAATACAATACTACATTATACAATACTACACTATACTAGATCTACAAGCAACAATACTTGCTTTAGTTATAATACTTTTAGCATGTACAGAATCTGCTATATGTTAATTTTCAGACTTTTACTTATTGAGTGTGACCTAGGGCTAATCCGTGTTATCCTCAATTGTCCTGAGAGAACTCCTAACCTTACAAGCGTGGGTGGCGGCCCCTCCTTTTATGTTGGAATGGGCATGCCTCCTTGTAACATTGCGACTTAAGCGCTGTGCGTAAATCACACAAGCTCAGTCTTTGTGCTAACACATATACGTAATATACTCACGCGTTAACCCTATATCTGTAGGAGGAATAGTATCTATGGCTGTTCTTTTTTATGCTAAAGATTATATGACTATACTATACAGTGTTTTTCAAAAGTATTCAAACCAGGGCGACAAAACGATTCAAACCACACTAGCCAAATTAAACAAACCGATAATTCATAAACGTTTCGTAACCCATCGCACAGTCTTTCAAATACAATGGCATAATGTTTCACACCAACCTTCATTCATTAAAGACATTCATTAAAGACATTCATCAAAGACATTCATCAAAGACATTCATTAAAGACATTCATTAAAGACATTCATGGACGACATTCATTAAAGACATTCATCAAAGACATTCATCAAAGACATTCATTAAAGACATTCATTAAAGACATTCATTAAAGACATTCATTAAAGACATTCATGGACGACATTCATTAAAGACATTCATTGAAGACATTCATTAAAGAATTCAATACTCTGAATTCTTAAATCTGGAGGATTGTTTTATATGTTCTACATTTAAGAGTGTTGCAGTACCAATGAAGGTAAAAACCGGGACAAAACATGAACTGATATCCTTGTTTGGAGGTTTATGTGTGTATTAGATTGTTTAATTTGGCTAGTATGGTTTGAACCATTTTGTCTTTTTGGTTTGAAACATCTTGTGGTGCTAGTATGAACCATTTTGTGGTACTGGTTTGAATGGTTTCAAAAAAAAACATTATTGTACTATCAGACAATATTGTGATTACCTAACTAACACACACTAGGAGATGGACGAACGTTCCATCTTATATATATTTTTTTTTCTGGAACTCCACTTTACTAGAAGCTTTCCACACCCGAATGGCTTGAAAACTAAATCTTTCTATTGTATGGGAAAGCAAGGAAAGTATAGCCTTTAAATGAATGTAAGGATGGCACATTCACATTCCAGGACTTATATGGGTGTGCGGCACTCTTTTCTGAAATGATCTTTTATTGCTCACCTTCAACATTTTAATACCACATTCATTCATACCCTGGAAATCAAGCTCAATGTGTGTGTGTGTGTGTGTGTGTGTGTGTGTGTGTGTGTGTGTGTGTATGTGTGTGTGTGTGTGTGTGTATGTATGTGTGTGTGTGTGTATGTGTATGTATGTGTGTGTGTGTGTATGTGTATGTATGTGTGTGTGTGTGTGATTGTTTCAATGCCCCTCTGATGAATTATTGTGAATGAGTTATGGGCGTTAATGTTCTAGCGCTTTTAAGCTTGCACTTGTGGAGCACTGATAACGTTTGTTAGATTCCTATAAACTCAACCTAGGGACACCGTGACAGATTTACTTATCCGCCCTGTTTCAATATTGCGGATTCTCCCTTTCTTATAGGCCAAGCCATACAGTGTTTTTCAAAATCATTCAAACCAGTCTCCAGATTGAAGAAATTTTGGGTTGATTGTATTTTAATGAAAGTTGGTGTGAAACATTTCGCCATTTGGTTTGAGAGACTCTGTGAAGGGGTACGAAAAAGGTGGCCTACACAACGTTTTTTTTTTTAATTGTTGGTTTGTTGATTTTGGCTACTTCTGGTTCCAACCATTTTGTTCCCCTAGTTTGAATAGTTTTGAAAAACACTGTATTGGTTTGCGTAGCAGCCAATATGCAGGTTGGCTTAAATAATCCTCCTAGCAACAATTCCTCCTAGCAAAAATTCCTCCCAGCAAAAATTTCACCTTGTGTTAGAAATGTTCTCATCTGCATATGCATCAAGTGTTAGACTTAACACTTGCATGCTCCTCTATTCACGTTCCAGTAGGACACGTGAACCTGAACTTTGCTCACGTGCCTGCTGGCACGTGATCTTGAGGTTCAGATGTCCTGCAAGTTCAACATTATGGGGGTACACTTGGGTTATATGCAGTACCTCTGGATTTCCCAGGATTTATCATTCTAACAAACATAGATATTGTGAATGTGTGTGTGTGTGTGTATGGGTTAATGGTTAATGAAAAGTCTTTCCAGAAGTCTTTTAAAAATTATTGTTTGCATTGATTCTAGATAAGATGAGTGCTATATGCAGGTGAGTTCGATTTCAATTTCAATTTGAATTTCAATTTCAACCTTACAAACAGAATGAGCAATATTGTTGATGGTATGAATGGTTATGAAATGAATGGTTATGGGATTGAGTTTCTGGATTGTTGTATGAATGGACTATGTTGATGTTTATGATTATGTTTTGGTTATGGACTTTGGTTATGGTTATGGACTTTGGTTATGGTTATGGTCATGGCTATGGCTATGGCTATGCACTTTGGTTCCATCTTTTAGCCCATTTATCGTGTTCCTCAATGACCGCAGGAATAATAAGACTCTCGATCTCCGTGGTTTCATCTCCAACACGGACCCATCTCTGGTTCCCATCAGCAGTCACAAACACCACCTCCTTTTTCCGGGTTTGCAATAAGTTACCAATGACAAGCTGGTGGTGGTAACGTTTCAAGGCCTCGGAAGCCTTTTTAATGAGAATTGCATCGTCAGTTTCCAACTTGAATGAAACAATCATGGCCTGTGGAGCCCAACTATCCACCAAACGTCGTAAAAACTTGGGCACTTGTTCTAGATCCACCACCAATTTGCCACTGGGTTGAGCCTGGATCTTATGCGTTGGCATACGGGAAGAAGGCAAGAAAAAATCCAGTACTGCAGCAGCAAGGTAAAAAAGAGCCCGTTCTTTTTGTTGCAGTAAGCTTTGGGAAATACTGCGCAATGTGTGTACGTATTGATTAACGGTGGTGAAAGGCACAAGAAGAAGAGAACCGGAATTCTTTGCTTGGTGGTATTTTCTAAGAACCTCCAACATCTCATCGGCGAATTCCGGAGAGATCTCCACCTTATTATTTTTCTCCACCATGAAGTCAAGGAAACAATTGGTGGTATGGGAAAAGTGCCTCAGGTATGGCAAAAGTGAGAATTCTCGGTGTAAGAAGATGACGGCATAACCATTTTCAAGGAAGTACTCTGCGGAAGTGGCACCTCTGGTTCCTGCAGAAAAGTTATCTATGAAACGAACAGTATTGTTTTCAAGGGGGACGGTAGTTCCTCCACTGGTCACCAATACAATGCGTTTTCCCGTTTGGTTGCAGTGATCAATGAAGGTTTGGACCTGCTCCTCGACCTCGGGCAAGTATGCAGGCGGTGGGTGGGTTTGGAAGAAGCGATCTTCATCTAAGACTTGTGCTACAGGGAATGGGCCCAAATTGCGGTCGATGGCTGCCGAGATGTCTGGGTTGGCCGTGTGGTAGTTTTTGGGCGTCATGTGCTGGAGATTGAAATGTTCAGGTGAATGTGGGGACGTATCGCGGGGCACGTGATGAAGCACGTGAACAGCACGTGAAAAACCACTTGACTCACTTATTTCCAAAGTCCCAATTTGGGGTATCCAGTCCCAATTTCGAATTTGTAAATCCATTCAAAGTGACATTTCTGTCTAACTGTGCTGTCCACTCAGATCACTTAAAGGTCACCTGACCAGTTTGTCTAACTGTGCAATCCATACAAAGTGGAAAATGTCCAATCCATACAAAGTGACAAGAAATGAGTCCCCCCATAAAAAGATGTCAATATCTAAGAGTACAGAAATGTGAACTAGAGATAACCAAGAATGTTCACTGACCCCAAATCCCCTACCCCAAAAGCCTCAACCCCAAAGCCCCAATAATTATTAGTGTGGAGGTACGGATCTTGGATTAACATGTCAGATTTCTATTATGGTGTGAATTCGCACTTGATCAACAAAATCTATACTCAGTGTAATATATACGCACTCATACAAACCAAGACCCAGAACATTTACATCCGAAAAAATGGCTGAATCTGCCTTACATTGTAGGTCATATTATATTATATTATATTATATTATATTATATTATGTTAGATCCACAATAGGTAGAACACTACCTATAGATACAAGATGGAGCCTAGGATGTCCGATTCTAGTAGTGTCGACTACAAATGCCGTGTCACGGCATGTGATCGTTGACAAGTCGTGAATCCGAGGCCCCTTTTTCACATGCCAGAACGATACTTCCATTGTTCTGGTGGAGAGTTTTTCGGTACCACGTTTCTCTCAAAGGTATATAAGCCACTCCAGTCCCTCTCTTTGAGAAACCATCAACGAATACAAGTTCAGGCAGAAATGTGTCTCTAATCCCCTAATCCTATAACACTGCAAAGTAGATATTGCATTAACGGGCTTGAGCACGATTCTGGATTTCTTCTAAACAAACTTGTATATCAGACGTATATTCCAATACCGTAACATGCCACAGAAAAAACCTTATGGATATGTTGAGAGGGTGGGGGGACTGGCTGGGCTTATATATATATTCCAGTAGCGTCGTCGGGTAACCCTTGAGGGATTTCCTGAAACCAAGGTGAAACATGCGCATGCCCTCTGGGGTACTTAAGGCCGCGTATTCCCCCCATATATTTTCGCAGCAATTTTTTTTAGCACCCAATGTAGTCTCACTGTTGAGTCTAAGTATGGGTCTGAAAACTAGCCCAAGTGAAGAGTTTAAGGGTGGTTCTACAAAATTAAACTAATTGTTCATTAGGCTAAGGAACATAACATTAAAACCACTATGCCATAAATGTTAGATCCACCATAGGCTGGGCCCTGCCCATGAAGGTATTATGAAGGTATTATGAAGGTATTATGAAGGTATTATGAAGGTGTTATGAAGGTATTATGAAGGTATTATGAAGCCTCTCAGTCCGAATATTGTTGAAATGGTGATACGGCATTTGGTCATTATTATAATTCCTACAAGAATGG